>CM038672.1:623492383-623656690 GCA_021605145.1 Aegilops bicornis | reverse complement strand
GGGGCTGATCACATGGTGAACATAAAATATAAGCCTAGGCTAGACGGGCCACAGCCCAGTTCAAACCCTGCGCCGTCTCAACAATACCAAACAAAAAAAATATTGCTCGAGTAGCTACGTCCCAGGTGTCAGCCGATCTTGTGTTGTTCTCTTGTCTATTGACTATATACGCTCACAATGTCGTGGGTCCCAGATGTCGTGAAAACACTAGGAGGAAGCATTTTATTTTTCCATACGCTGATGTGGTGGGCCCCTCACCGTCATCCTCTCCACGCATTTCCGCCAATTCCTGTTGTTTGTTGACCATGTTGACAACGCGAGAGGGTGAGCCGCGAAGCGCGCAGGAGGACGCCGGGCGTTAACGATTTAGGAGAGACGGGCGGCAACTGCGTAACCGAGGCGCAGAGAGCCGTGGGAGGCGGAAGCGAGTGCCACGGCCGGCTGGGTTTGGTTTTTTTGGCCGGAGGAAGACAGATCAAGAAACACGATGCATCAGAAAAGCAGCAGGAGTACTTAACAACCTTAATTGAAACCAGCAAGGGCACTTAACAACCAAAGCTGAAAGCAATATGAGTACTTATACAGGTTCAACCGTACAAAGCACGCCTAGAACAGTGCTACTTTGCCTACAGGCTATAGTTAACCAAGGGTGAGGCCACCAAGCCCCAGGACAAGGCCCAGGCGCCACCCCGCGCATCCACAACCTTCTGAAAGCGGCTTCATCTCGCAACGTGGTCAATAAACAGGATATTCGCTTTAGAGCCATGGAAAAGCATGAACATAATCTTACATCCTATTCTCAAGACGGACGGGCCTTCATTATCTCGAGACCACCCACGAATAAGTATCTTTTCGCCTCCAAGGGGAATTGAGTAGGTCGACATAAACATCATGTTGTGACCAAGCGCAAGTCTGACCCGACCATGGTCAGGCATCTATATAGGAACAATAGAACTCGGCAGTTCCTGTTTCAAGAAGATCACAGCTATAAAACTGTGTATAAGCAATAGTTTATGAACAACATATATAACAGAAAACAGCTGATCAGTAAGTTTCTCGACACGCTTGGACCTGTTCAACGAGTGCAAAGAAGGCACACATATCCCACGTGGCCTTCCACCATTGAAACGCCCCACAAGGACCTCAAGACGATCAATAAAGTGTAGGAACATGTGGATGTCGATCCAGTCAACTTTAGTGCCATTAGTAACAGCCGAGTTATTACAGAGTAACAAACGAAAGCGCATCGCTTAACTACGAAAAAACCTACACGTGCCACCAATTATAAGACAATATTAGTTAGAAGTAGCATCTTCGTGAGAGATTCGTTGCTACTTCTAAAGTTAAATTGTGATTAGTTAGACAAAATAGGTGGATTAAGAAGTAATCGAGGCAACAAGCAAGAACCAGATACAAAACTAACATGGATGAACAATTGAACGACGCCGGGTGGAAGATCGCAGTGAAGATGAGACCAGGTTACGCTATTTCCATCAACATTCGTATGCGCCAACTTTCGATGCCCAGAACACTTGAGAAAGTTTATCCAAGTTCGGCCATAAAAAAAGCAGTGATCTTCTTGGTTCATGAACCCAACTCGGAAGCAATATCCATGGATTGTCTTCACTGTGACCATTAAACTAGTGTATTCAGCCATGGCAAGGCCGAGCATCTTGAGTACATGTGTTCTGGCAGAGCAAATAATACACTGCAGGAAAAATAATATGAGAACACAGCATGTTCAAAAAAAACCCACCCTCCCGAATAGAGAAGAGGATTCTAGGAACATACTGTGCGCGTTTCAAAATGCTGTGGTAGGACGAGAAGGAACAAGTGTGGCGTCTGCGGGCGCAGAAATCAGAGGGTCCTCGCACTTTGGGCAATCGCAATCTGAAACACACTAGATTCAAGACGAAGAAAAATGCATCAACGGGGCGGCTGCCATCCTAGGATTACCTGCGACCAAGGGACTTGGATTTATCGGGATGGATGAAGAATATGTACTGAGTTCTCCATGAGAAAACCCTATGCAATCGCCGAGCGAGGGTTTTCTCTGAACAAGCGACGAGGGAGAAGGGATTCAGGCCGGTGAAATATTGCCGCTTCGTCCGTCTACCATCGCTAAAGCTGGAAAGGGGGTTGTGATTTGACGGCTCATTGGGCATTACTACGGCGCCACGACCGGGTGTGTCTACCGTGAAGTTGTGCACTCTATTTTGTGCATATGGCACGTGGACCCCGTTGTCGGTTGCCCCACATATCAGCGAAAGGAAGTAGAAAGACAGGAGTAACTAGTTACACATAAATATATATTTGACAGAGAGATACTCCCTCTGTAAAGAAATACACAAATCTTTTATATCATAGGCTCACCGTGCCGAGAAATATACTCCCTCTGCAACGCACGGGCATTATGGGGGTTCAGCTTTTTTTATGGGGGTTCAGCTGAGAATATAATACTCAGATAGGCTCACGGTTCTGGACTTTGGGCCGCAGGCTGACCCTGCATGTTTGGGGGCCGATGTGTTCTACCTCAGCGCTTTTCATATTGCAAGCGATCGGTACTGTGCTGGTTTTAGATGATGTCGCAAGGCGAATACACAAAATTGAATAAAGCACGGTAGTTGTTGGAATGAAATCGAACGATAGTTCCTAACCAGCAATCAGAGTTGCTATTCCATCAACGATATACCATGTGATAAATAATAATGTCGTACTACTTATACACACAGGACACTTGTTTCACCATGCCAGATTATTACATCAAAATCTCTCGGAGGATAGATCAGTTCGGCGATTGCGTCATCTTGAAGAATTTCAAAGTTGATTTGGACCAACTCTCGTTGCCGAGAAAGTTCGATTTTGACATCATCCCCTACCGCAAGATATGATTTAGATTTGAACCTTGACCATCCTTTAGCATCAATCATCATGCGACCATCCTTTGTACTTACGGTATATTAAGCAGGTTCATTCACACCAAGGCTGCGCATGGTAAGAGTAACTTGGCCGCATCGCCGGATTGTTGAACGACTCCCTCGTTGCTCTAGGAATTCTCTGTTTGAAAACAAGAAGACATACCCAAACAGTTAGATCAACACATGAATCATGTTAAACAACATGGAAGGAAAAAGGAACGAAGCACTTGGGCGACCAATGCTTACCAAGAAGGTGGACATGTCGGTTTTTGTAAGGACTTTGGTATATGAAGTGCGAACTGCAGCCCAGTCTGTTGCCGGTGCAACTGCACGGGCCAGACCAAATGCAAGTGCAAGTGTTTGTGCAGGTGCCAAGCCGCTCTTTGTTGTCAAGATGGTGCTCCTTGTAGAGCTGGTGCCGTGTCGATGCCCGATCCTCCCAGATCAGACCGATCACCGACGCGGTCGGTGCCCAATCCTCAGCTGGATCAGACTGAGCTGCTGCCGCTGTCAGTGCTAGAGCAACTGCCGGTGCTCGATCTGTGCAAGACAGCGGCGATCGTGTCTGGTCTGCTATGATCAGCTTTCTAACTTGACTAGGATCCGTGACCATGATCCAGTTTTTTCTTCATTTCTTTTAAACGCGAGAAGGACTAATTGTGGCATTTTTGTTAAACCAAACTGCAGTTCATCATAGGGATTCAGCTTGTACTCAGACAACAGACTGATCCAATTTTTTCCAGTAATATAAGTGATAGACAGTGCCTTCGTTATTGACATGACATAAGAAGTGAAACCTGCAAAAATAGCCATCGTAGAGCAAACCAAACGGTTCACTCTGTGATGAATGTCACATGGCAAAACCTGCATCGTAAAATTGCAGGAAAAGAAAGAAAACATGACATTAAATCAATAAGATTTAGACAGTAAATCAATAAAATTTACTTGATGTGACACGAGTGAATCCTTACCAGAAATCACTATGTTGAAGTACTAAATGTAAGATTGATCGTCCAACCACGTGTGGCATGCAGGGGCCACCTACTCCCACAAGCAAAGACAGTCCAAAGTTCGTGACAAATCGTATGGACCGAACATCCATGGGACTGGAAATCCTGGTGGATGCGATAAACCCTGCAATGCATACAGATATTGGAGTGTACCCATAATTGATAAACCGTCCTCACAAAAAATTTGATCTGGATACTTCAAAATGTACAGACTGAATTGAGTGGACAGACATTAACATAGACCGTTCTCAGGACTGATCACACACCAAAAGCGGTAGTACTAATAAACAATACAGGGTTCACAAACACAAATCAAGTATTGAACAATAGTACTTACTATAGACAAGCAAAGTTGCACTAACTAAACTCTGCAGACTATTTCTTGCCACTGACCTACGGGATGAACCCCACATAACTGACTAGGCCATGGACTTCGTGTGACATGTCTACATGCACCATCACCATCTTGTCAACCTTGAGGAACCTAACAGAGTGGTCTTTCCACTCATAAACATGATGATGAAGACAAGACGCATCAGATTTGTTGGGAAGCTTTACAAGAACCACACCCTTCGTAATCGAAGGCACAACCAGGAAATTGTTGTGGTCAAGTACAGCCTCGAGAACACGCCTGACAACAATGCTACAGGAAACACTAGTTTAGGAAACGTGGCGACAAGGACATAGCAGCTGGATAGTTCGGCAGTAGAACTCATCATCAGGTCTTCTAGTTCACATGGCATGACTTTGAGAACTTCATCTCCACCGCGGACCTGTTTCTAATTCAAACAGAAACCATATTTCATTACTACCTCCATTCAGAAATATAAGATGATTTTCGATATTATACTCCATATATGACTACATATACGCACAGAAATGAGTGAACAAAGACACTAGAACATGTCTTCAAAGGCATGAGAGCAGAGGGATTACATGCAATATCCGTAACACAAGTTACTAAGGCAAATATACCCTCTTAAAAGGTAGCATTGATGTTCATAAAGTACTCCCTCCATCCTAAAATTCTTGTCTTAGATTTTTCTAGATACGGATGTATCAAGTCACATTTTAGTATTAGATATATCCGTATCTAGACAAATCTAAGACAAGAAACTTGGGACAGAGGGAGTAGTTGAAAGTAATCTATAAGAAATCAGTGTCAACCTCTCCCATGTTTTGGTCAAAAGAGGAATTTAGAACCGTCATACTAGTACTGCGTGTTAGATGAAAAAACACGATCAAGATCGAGAAAAAGATCGTCAACAAGAGACATTACCTGGACTTGCTTAATGAGGGATCCCGGAGAGGGGGGCTTGGACAGGGCGATGGCTTTGAGCTTGTCTGCGCTAATCTCGGCGGGGTGCTTGCGCTTCTTCGTACCATGAGCCTCGACGGTTTTTGTCACACCCTGCATTTTGTAACATTTCATTTGCATTATTAAAGCATGAAATTTGGCCCAACAAAAAGTTTTGCACTATTTGGCTTTTATTTTGGAGTTGGTTTTCTCACTTTGATTTTCAAGTGCTCTTTAGAGTCAACTACTCCACCTTCTGTACTTCATCTCCTTGCCCCAAGCTTCTGCCCAATGATCATGCCATGTGTATAGAGCAATATAGTATTTTCTTACAAAAATAACTTGGCCAAAAAGAATTTTCTAAAATTAGTTTTTCAAAAACCCTTGAATTGAGATTTGCACTGCAAGTACTTGATTCGAGGTGTGAAAAGTCTTTCAAAAGGTATATTTGAAACCTATTAGATATAGGATTACCATAAACCACAAAAATATAATTTTAAATGTTATTTTACTATTTTATTTAAAAGCTTTTTCTTAAGACCAGAAATGGTCTTTAATAGGGAAAAAAATATTTTATTGTTTTAAAAATATTTGACAAAAATCAGGGAAACTCAGTGGGCATATATTTCCCATATATAAGAGTTTCAACACATGGTCATGTTCAAAATATTGGACAACACCTCCCAAAACCATTTCTGCCCATTTCAAGGATTTGAAATATTTCTACAAGAAATATTCTCATAAAAATCCAAGGAAAATCCAGCAAGTCACAAATGCATATTGTGATCACCTTGAAAAGCCTCATGTCAATTAAAGTCATTTTAGTTCACCAAAATGCCCCAAAACCCTCTCTGACCAGAATCAAATTTGAACAACTTTGTACTACCAACTTTATCTCCTTGACACCAGCTTTTGTGAGCATGTTCACATGACCAAATGAAGCCACTACACCAAGTGGTGCATCAAGGAGAAGTGATTTGCTCAACTAGATCTACACAAGTCCATTTCTGCTACTTTCTAGGGTTTACAGAAGTTGCATTGGCAACATTGCCCAAATAATCTCCAAATTGGTGGAAGGCCCTAATTATATGTGTCATTTCACCCTGTGGAGTCTCATGGCAATTGGAAATCATTTGCTTGCCAAAACCTTTATCAAACACCTTCTGCTACTTTTCAAAAATCACAATTTTGACCACTAAAACTATTCTCCTTGAGCTCAACTTTTTACCACATCTCCTCCTAGTCCTCCCCTACCTCCAGTAATAATGGATGCATCTCAGCTCAATGATTGAGGGGTGAAACCACCTCATTTACCCCTCTGGACAGCCCTTGTACCCCTCTTCATCACCTCCCTCCTCACTCTAGTGGCCATCCATGGCATCCAATGCACCACCCCATTTCTTTACTCAATCCTAGACCTGCTAGACACCAAAGAACGCGCTCACCATGCATAAAGAATTGCCATGCCGACCATTTGGGCGCTCTGGAGGGCGCTACAGTGCACTCCCGCACTGTAGCCGCCCCCTTCCAACCGCCTCCGGCCACCTCGGGCCTCCCCAAAGACGCCAACTAACGCCGACGTCTGCGGCCACGACACGGCGCTGTCCCCTTCCTCTCTCCTCCTCCCGCGCCTCGCGCTTAGCAACAACCACCCGAAGGCGCCAATGGCGCGCTCACACGCTGGCCGCCTCGACCTCTCCCCACTCCCTCTCTCTATCTCTCCTGACGTAGTCGACGTCCAGGAACACCTCAGACACCACGCCCTCTTCCCCCGAGCCCTGCAGCGACGAGCGTGAGCTCGCCGGCGCACGGGTCCATGACACCCCGCCGTTCGCCTATTTAAGGGCCTCCCCGAGCCCTCCTCTCCTCACCACTCGCTATCCCACTCCCCATAACACCCCCCTGCGCCCCAGTTCCTCTCCAGAGCCGCCCGAGCTCGAGATCGTGCTCGAGCTCTGCCGCTTCGGCTCGCCGGAGTTCGCGAGGTATAGGTCGTCCCTGGCCCCCTTTCCTCTCGATCTGGAACCCCTGCAGCTCTCTGATCCTTTTCCCCTTGTTTCCCCTCTCTGTAGCTGCCGAAAACGGCCGGAACCGCCACCACCGAAGCCCCTCCGCCGTGTGACCTCGTTGCCGGCGAACCAGGCCACCCCGGCAACCGGTTTCACCTCCACCCGAACGGCGACGCCACGCTGAGTCTGTCCCTGCCCTTGTCCAAGCTCGCCGTGCCCTGCATCGTCGCCGGTGAGCTCGCCGCCCTCTCTGACCCAGGGTTGACGACGACGGTCGTGGGCCCGTCCGTCAGCCTCACGTCCTGACGCCTGGGCCCCGCCCGTAAGGTTTAAACCTGGTGCGCGTGCGTGCACCAGTGCGCTGGGCCGCCTCTCTGGCTGGGCCTGATGTCGTGCGGCTGTTCTGGCCCAGCGGGCACAGAGCCCTTTTTCCCTTTTCTTTTTATGTCTCTTTTCCAAAAATTCCATAGGATAAAGTACTATTCCAAATAAATTAATTCCAACTCCTAAATTCCCAAAATATTGCAACCTATTTAAGGGTGCAACTTTCATTCAAATCCAACAACCTTTTTTTCACTGTAAATATTTAAATGTGATTTTAAGCATTTAAATATACCTTTGTAAATCCATTTCTCCTATTCTGCTACTCCAAATCCAAAACTAAGAATTTTCCCCTTCTTAGTTTTCACCCTAGTATTTAACAAAAATAAGTTGACATTTTTCTGAGCACTTTGACTTTTCTGTTTTTATTATTGTCTTATTTTTCCGTTATTTTCTTGTGACGTATAGATCCCGTATTTGACGAAGTTGCTGAAGGAGAAGGATGAGAAGGATTTGAAGACCTCGAAGAACAAGCCAATCAAGGCAAGCAGCCCTTTGACCATGACACCCCTCTTGTTCATCGGTACCCTTTTACCCGATTGCATGATGATGAAATATGACGATGGTAAACTTGTTGTGAACCACCACATGATGCATACCCCTACTCATGACTTTACATTGTTCATGATTGCATTTTCAAGAAACTAGTTGATGCATAATGATGCATGTGTACCATGAACTCTTCATGGTTACGTTCTTTTGAAAACCCCATCGGGTGCCCCTGATGCCCTTGGAAGATTTTGAACTAAGGTCACCACTTGAGGAAGAAGTGGTGTACCAAAGAGAGCTTTTGGTGTGTGTGTGTGTAAAGTGATGGATTAGATTTATGTGTGATTACCGTCCCAACCAAACATGTGCAACCACTCTACCCATTATGGGACGGGGCATTATTGATTACTTAGGCTGATACTAGCATGGTGCCCACATTACTAGTGACGGGGGTGACTTGAGGTCACTCTTGGGACGGGGTCGTGCTTGGATAGGCAGCCATGACTGTTTTCACAGGGCACCGGACACACCGTTGGTCCCTTCGTGTATGCGAAATAATGTGAAAAGGGCAGAGTCCCATGATCTTTTGCTTATACACGAGGGCCGTGTATCAACGAAAGTGGACCCTATGTTAGTGTCGCCTAGGGAAAGGTAATGATCGGGTGCTTCCCCGAGTGCTTGAGGTAATCAGGATCGTGGATGACACGAAAGCTTCCGGATCTTGTGGGTAAAGTGCGCAACCTCTGCAGAGTGTCAAACTATTCGAATAGCCGTGTCCACGGTCATGGACAGTTGGGAGGTGCTACTTAAACTATGTCCGTAAATTTTACAAATCACGATGCATGTGTGTGTGGAAAGGAACTAGTTGTGTCAAGGTGGAGACTTGACATGTTGAATGACATGACATCGATTCAACTCTATTTATGTTGATATCTCAGAACTCTGTTCTCGAGGTTACCCATGTTTTATTGATGCATATCTCACAAGTTGATAGGACATCTTAACTAGCTTGATGCTAGGTTGCTTAATCGTTGTGCAATTGAATTGTAACAATGAACCAAATCATAGGTTGCTTAAGTAGTACATTCAAAGTACTCATTGGCTTGCCAACTGGTTATTTAATTGGCTGCATGGAAGAACCGGAATTCAAAGAAGAGTTCTTTGGAGACGAGCATGCGAACTAGGACGTTTCCCAGTCAGAATGCCTGTAGGGTTAAGGCAGATGGCATGGGTTCTACTTATCGACGAAGATTTCCGCTGCTTATGTTTCATTTGATGTTCAGCCCTTAAGGCTTTATCAATGTAAGACTTGACCATAATGGTCATAATTTGTGTAAGACGGTATGTAAGGATGTAAGACTCTTGTTATTCAGCTTCTGTGTGTTCAGTGAGCATTGATCTCTGGGATCACTGTACACTTGCATTCGATGATCATGACTTATGAGTCGGGGTCCCCACAGAGCTGGTATCAGAGCCATCCTGACTGTAGGAAGCCTTAGTTAGCATGGATGTTAGTTAGCTTGAGACCATCTAAACTTATCTTCTTTTCTAAGCTTACCCAACCCAAGATATATTTCCCTTATTGACCTCTCCCATTCAATCTTTGTAGATGGCTGCCGTACCCGAAGACTTTCTGACCACCGAATTTCCCGTGCTTCTCGAGGATAGCCTCAAGAAGTGCCAGTTTCACCAAGCCCCCATTTTCACCTACCATGAGCATTGGATCAATGACACCGAGACGGAGTATCATGTGGAAGTGATCGTGAAGGCTAATGACTCTCCAACAAGTTGGTTCTTTGAGGGACCCCAGATGGCAACACTGGTTCTTGCCATCGAGACGGCAACCCTCAAGGCACTCACCCGCCTTCGAGACCTTCTTCCAGAGATGGCAGACGAGTTGGCAACCCGCTTCTTGCCTTATCGGAAGGAAGGTGAGGATGAGAGCAAAGGCACCAGCTCCACCATTGGAGGAAGGACTTCCACCCGATTCCGCACCTACTTCAGCCTCTGTGCCGATAGCTTGGCACAACACTTGGCCTCGGAATCAATGGAGCTCCGAAAGGAACTTCATGAGACCAAGGCACTACTTCTCCAAGCATAAGGGAAGACGGATAGGATCAAGAAGGAAGGTGCTCCCCCTGGACAGCCCGCAATCGCATACCGAGGCGGAAGACCCCCAAAGGATGGAGGAACCCCGCAGCAACACCGCATGAGCGCAAAGGAATACCGCAAGCTCTTCGCACCACCGACAAAGCAACATCGTGTTGAGCTCCTCCACTCCCCCACCACTTCAAGTGAAGAGGAAAGTCAGGATGATGATGATGAGGAGGAAGATCCAGAAGAGCCAGACTACACGACCGAGCATTCCAACACTTAGGCATCATTCGCAACTTGGATATGCTCGTTAGTAACCCCTACGGTAGGATAGGTCCTGTAACCCTATGCGAAGTCGAGTCCTTGTAATGGTTCATATGAAACCATGTGGTGTTGTGTCTGCTTTTGATGTGTTTGATGGACGTCGTACTTTCCTTCGGGAACTTGTAAGCGACTACATGACCCATTTGGACTTTAATGAATGTGTTTGGCCTTTTGGCCCTTGCATGAAATCAATTAGTGTCATACCAACCCCCTTACTAGGTGTACCATCTATATTGCTTTCCCCATCTTTCCCAATTATGAGACTTTGACCGCTCCAACAGGATGCCTGTTGTAACACGTACTCGTACCTCTACCCAAAGAAAGAAGAAGCCGGAGCAGAGCCACCAGACCAAACCCAAGGACAAGCCCCACCACCGCCACCACCTCCAAGCATGGACATGGCTCAGCTTCTCCAAGCCTTCCGAGAGGAACGCCAAGCCAACACTGCAGCCCTCCAGATGATCGCTCAAGCTGTCAATCGCCAGCCGGCGGGAAACAGCAATGGACGTTCCACGCTGGCGGAGTTCAAGAAGCATGCACCACCCACCTTCATCGAGACTGCTGAACCCCTAGATGCAGACGACTGGGTCCGCACCATTGAGGATCTCTTGGAACTAGTCGGATGCACTGAGGACCGTGAGAGGGTGGCTTATGCTGCTCACTGTCTCGGGGGCACTGCTAGAGCTTGGTGGGATGGATTCAAGGCCATGCATGCTGAGCAAAACATCACTTGGCATGACTTCAAGGAAGAATTCCGCAAGGCCCACATTCCTTCCGGAATCATGGCCATCAAGAAGCGTGAGTTCCGAGCCCTGAAGCAAGGAAGTAGCACTGTCAAGGAGTACATGCAGAAGTTCAGTGTTCTCTCAAGGTATGCTCCTGAGGATGTCAGCATTGATGCTGCCAGAAGGGAGCGCTTCATGGAATGCCTTAACCAGACTCTGCAATACTCGCTTGTTGTGTGTGACTGCCCAACCTTTCCTGATCTGGTGAACAAGGCACTCATGCTTGAAGACAAGCGACGTGCTTTGGATGATACCCGTAAGCGCAAGATGATCAGCAAGGGTAGCTCCAAAGAACTGTAAGCCTCGTCTGCTGGCAACCAGCCCACAGAGCCAACCTATCGGCAGCCCAGAGCTCCTGCACCCGCACCAACTATCCACCTCAGCGGTACTCCAACCCTGTGCCAGCTTACAACAACCCCAAAAACATCGGTGGCAACAAGACCAACAATCCAAACCAAGTCACTTGCTTTGGGTGTGGTCAGTCAGGACACATCTCAAGTGTGTGCCCCAACAAGAAGCCCGATGCTCCGCGCCCCAATGCGCAGAACCCAGGACAAGGTCGTGGAATGCCCCCAAGGAACCAAGCTCCCCGCAACCCGCCCAACAACGGCAAGGGGCGTGTGAACCACGTCACTGCAGAAGAAGCTCAGGAAGACCCGGACGTCGTGCTGGGTACATTCCTTGTCAACTCAGCACCCACAACTATCTTGTTTGATTCTGGAGCCACGCATTCATTTGTCACCCAAAAGTTTGCGTTAAAAAGTGGCATGACCCCTACACCCCTAAATAACCCTATGGTGGTACAAACCCCCGGAGCAGAGATGAGAGCCAAGATAGGATGTAAAGGAGTTAGGATTGTCATTAATAGGGTAGACTTCCTAGCAGACCTTATCATCTTAAGATCGCAAGGCTTGGATGTGATCTTAGGAATGGATTGGCTCATCAAGTACCAAGGCTTGTTAGATTGTGCCAACCGGACTGTCACTGTGACCAATGATCAAGGAGTCGAAGTTAAGTTTGCCTCCAACCCCTCCCCTGCTCAAGCCACCCAAGTCAATTGTCTTACTGAAGTTGGATTGGAGCAAGTGCCGGTAGTATGTGAATACCCCGATGTCTTTCCTGATGAGCTGTCGGGAATGCCTCCTGACCGTGACATTGAGTTCATTATCGAGCTCATGCCCGGAGCAGGACCCATCTATAAGAAGCCTTATAGAATGGGATCGGAAGAGTTAGCGGAGTTGAAGAAGCAACTGGAAGAGCAGTTGAGGAAGGGATTTATCCGCCTAGTGCCTCCCCTTGGGGATCACCTGCTCGCTTTGTGGCAAAGAAGGACGGTACCATCCGCTTGTGCATTGACTACCACTCCCTCAATGAAGTTACAATCAAGAACAAGTATCCACTTCCCAAGATTGAAGATCTGTTTGATCAACTCAATGGGGCCAAGGTGTTCTCCAAGATCAGCCTCAGATCTGGGTACTATCAGCTGAAAATCAGACCCCAAGATATTCCGAAGACGGCATTTGTAACCAGATATGGCCTGTATGAGTGCACGGTCATGTCCTTTGGGTTGACCAATGCCCCAGCTTACTTCATGTATCTCATGAATAAGGTCTTCATGGAATATTTGGACAAGTTTGTCGTTGTCTTCATTGATGACATTCTTGTCTTCTCGAAGACGGAGGAAGAGCACGAGCAACACTTGAGGATGGTCCTAGACAAGCTTCGAGAGCACCAACTGTACGCCAAGTTCAGCAAATGCGAATTTTGGCTACATGAGGTTGGATTCTTGGGTCATGTATTGAATGTCGAAGGTTTTTCAGTGGATCCCACCAAGATTCAAGCCGTGACTGAATGGAAAACTCCGAGCAATGTGAAGGACGTCAGAAGCTTCCTCGGACTCGCGGGATATTACCGCAAGTTCGTTGAAGGATTCTCGAGCATTGCCCGACCTATGACCCAGCTCTTGAAGAAGGACAAGAAGTTTGAATGGACACCAAAGTGTGAAGAGAGCTTACAGGAGCTGAAGAAGTGATTAACCACCGCCCCAGTTCTGGCAACACCTGATATTCACAAGGGATTTGTAATCTATTGTGATGCATCAAGAACCGGACTCGGTGGTGTCCTGATGCAAGAAGGCAGAGTCGTAGCATATCTATCCAGACAGCTACGTCCTCATGAAGAGAACTATGCTACTCATGATCTTGAGTTAGTAGCTGTAGTTCATGCCTTAAAGACCTGGCGACATTACCTTCTAGGGAAGAGGTGCGAGATATACACCGACCACAAGAGTTTAAAGTATATCTTCACTCAAAAGGAATTGAACATGAGGCAAAGAAGGTGGCTAGAGTTGATCAAGGACTATGACCTTGATGTCCAATACCACCCTGGAAAGGCTAATGTGGTAGCAGATGCCTTAAGCAGAAAGGCTTGTTCCTTGAATGCTATGCTTAAGGGAAGGCTACCCGCCTTGTATGCAGAACTTGAAAGCTTCGGGTTGGAACTAGTTGCACCAGGATTCTTAGCCAACACTGAAGTCAAGCCTACCGTGATGGATGATGTTAATGAAGCTCAGAAGGGGCACGGGAGTATTGAAGGCATCAAGAGGAAGAGCAAGGCAAGCAAGGCCCCAGGATTCTCAGGGGATGAGCAAGGAATTGTGTGGTTTGGGGATCGCATTTGCGTACCCAACAAGGTTGAGCTCAAGAACTTGACTTGCAAGAAGCTCATGACACCCCGTATTCCATCCATCCTGGAGGGACCAAGATGTATCAAGACCTGAAGGAAAGATTCTGGTGGCACGGGATGAAAAGGGAGATTGCAACCTATGTTGCCAAGTGTGATGTATGCCAAAGAGTCAAGGCTGAATATCAGCGACCAGCTGGATTGCTCCAACCACTCAAGGTTCCCGAGTGGAAATGGGATAAAGTTGGAATGGATTTCATCACTGGACTACCTAGGTCAAACAAGGGACATGACTCCATCTGGGTCATAGTCGATCATTTGACTAAAGTAGCCCATTTCATTCCTATTAAGACTACCTATGATGGCAACCAGCTAGCAACTCTATACATCAATGTAATCGTAAGCCTTCATGGTGTTCCCAAGGAGATTGTGTCGATCGAGGGGCCCAGCTTTACCTCAAGGTTACGGAAGAAGTTCCAAGAGGCTATGGGAACCAAGTTGTCCTTCAAAGATCGCTTTCCACCCACGTAATCGGAGGTCGATGTAACGAGTGAATCAGATTCTCAAGACATGCTCCGAGCCTGTGTCCTAGCATGTGGGGCTAAGTCGGAAGATTGTCTTCCGTTCGCTGAGTTTTCCTATAACAATAGTTATCAATCGAGCCTCCAGATGGCACCATTTGAAGTGTTATATGGACGCAAGTGTCGACACACCCTCAATTGGTCAGAGACCGGAGAAGGGCTAGTCTTTGGACCTGATGTTCTCCGTGAAGCGGAAGAACAAGTGCAGCTAGTCAGAGAGCGGCTGAAGACCACCAAGTCAAGACAAAAGAGCTATTTTGACACTCCTCGCCGACAGGTGAACTTCCTAGTCGGAGACCATGTGTATCTGCGGGTAACCCCCCTTAAGGGAACCAAGCGTTTCCACGTTAAAGGAAAGCTCGCACCGAGATTTATTGGCCCCTTCAAGATTGCCGCACGACGAGTAGAAGTGGCTTACCAGTTGGAACTTCCACCTGAACTATCCGATGTGCACAACGTATTCCACGTGTCACAACTCCGGAAGTGCCTCCAAGTTCCAGACAAGCCTGATCTTTACAAGGACGTCAATCACCAAGCCATTGACCTTCAGCCAGATTTGACTTACCGCGAGAGGCCTATCTGCATTTTGGATGAGGCTGAGCGACGCACTCAAAGCCGCACCATCAAGTACTTCAAGGTCCAGTGGAGCAACCACACTGAAGCAGAAGCAACCTGGGGACGTGAAGACTACCTTAGATCCGAGTTTCCGTATCTCTTTAAAGCCTAGCTTAGGAATCTCGGGGACGAGATTCTTGTAAGGGGGGTAGGTCTGTCACACCCTGCATTTTGTAACATTTCATTTGCATTATTAAAGCATGAAATTTGGCCCAACAAAAAGTTTTGCACTATTTGGCTTTTATTTTGGAGTTGGTTTTCCCCCTGTGATTTTCAAGTGCTCTTTAGAGTCAACTACTCCACCTTCTGTACTTCATCTCCTTGCCCCAAGCTTCTGCCCAATGATCATGCCATGTGTATAGAGAAATATAGTATTTTCTTACAAAAATAATTTGGCCAAAAATAATTTTCTAAAATTAGTTTTTCAAAAACCCTTGAATTGAGATTTGCACTGCAAGTACTTGATTCGAGGTGTGAAAAATCTTTCAAAAGGTATATTTGAAACCTATTAGATATAGGATTCCCATAAACCACAAAAATATAATTTTAAATGTTATTTTACTATTTTATTTAAAAGCTTTTTCTTAAGACCAGAAATGGTCTTTAATAGGGAAAAATTATTTTATTGTTTTAACAATATTTGACAAAAAATCAGGGAAACTCACTGGGCATATATTTCCCATATATAAGAGTTTCAACACATGGTCATGTTCAAAATATTGGACAACACCTCCCAAAACCATTTCTGCCCATTTCAAGGATTTGAAATATTTTTACAAGAAATATTTTCATAAAACTCCGTGGAAAATCCAGCAAGTCAAAAATGCATATTGTGATCACCTTGCAAAGCCTCATGTCAATTAAAGTTATTTTGGTTCACCAAAATGCCCCAAAACCCTCTCTGACCAGAATCAAATTTGAACAACTTTGTACTACCAACTTTCTTTCCTTGACACCAGCTTTTGTGAGCATGTTCACATGACCAAATGAGGCCACTACACCAAGTGGTGCATCAAGGAGAAGTGATTTGCGCAACTATATCTACACAAGTCCATTTCTGCTAATTTCTAGGGTTTACAAAAGTTGCATTGGCAACTTTGCCCAAATAATCTCCAAATTGGTGGAAGGCCCTAACTATATGTGTCATTTCACCCTGTGGAGTCTCATGGCAATTGGAAATCATTTGCTTGCCAAAACCTTTATCAAACACCTTCTGCTACTTTTCAAAAATCACCATTTTGACCACTAAAACTATTCTCCTTGAGCTCAACTTTTTACCACATCTCCTCCTAGTCCTCCCCTACGTCCAATAACAATGGCTGCATCTCAGCTAAATGATTGAGGGGTGAAACCACCTTTTTTACCCCTCTGGACAGCCCCTGTACCCCTCTTCCTCACCTCCCTCCTCACTCCAGTGGCTATCCATGGCATCCAATGCACCACCCCATTTCTTTACTCAATCCTAGACCTGCTAGACACCAAAGGACGCGCTCACCATGCATAAAGAATTGCCATGCCGGCCATTTGGGTGCTTTCGAGCCTTCAAGGCGCCTCAAGACCGTAGCCGCCTCTTCCAACCGCCTCGGCCACCTCGGCCTCCCCAAAGACGCCAACCAACGCCGACGTCCGTGGTCACGACACGGCGCTGTCCCCTTCCTCTCCTCCTCCTGGCGCCTCCGCTTAGCAAACACCGGCCGCCTGAAAGGCGCCAATGATGCGGCTCACACGCGCGCCTCTGACCTCTCCCCACTCCCTCTCTCTATCTCTCCCGACGTAGTCGACGTCCAGGAACACCCCAGAGACCATACCCTCTTCCCCGAGCCCTGCAGCGACGAGCGTGAGCTCGTCGTCGCATGGGTCCACGGCACCCTGCTGTTCGTCTATTTAAGGGCCTCCCCCAGCCCTCCTCTCCTCACCACTCGCTATCCCACTCCCCAAAACACCCCCCTGCGCCCCAGTTCCTCTCCAGAGCCGCCCGAGCTCGAGATCGAGCTCGAGCTCCGCCGCTTCGGCTCGCCAGAGTTCGCGAGGTACAGGCCGTCCCCGGCCCCTACAGCTCTCTGATCCTTTTCCCCTTGTTTCCCCTCTCTGTAGCTGTCGGAAACGGCCGGAACCGCCACCACCGAAGCCCCTCCGCCGCGTGACCTCGTCGCCGGCGAACCAGGCCACCCCAGCGACCGGTTCCACCTCCACCCGAACGGCAACGCCATGCTAAGTCCGTCCCTGCCCTTGTCCAAGCTCGTCGTGCCCTGCATCGTCGCCGGTGAGCTCGCCGCCCTCTCTGACCCAGGGTTGACGACGACGGTCGTGGGCCCCTTACGTCAGCCTCACGTCCTGACGCCTGGGCCCCACCCGTCAGGTTTAAACCTGGCGCACGCGCGTGCACCAGTGCGCTGGGCCGCCTCTCTGGCTGGGCCTGATGCCCTGCGGCTGTTCTGGCCCAGCGGGCACAGAGCCCTTTTTCCCTTTTCTTTTTATGTCTCTTTTCCAAAAATTCCACAGGATAAAGTACTATTCCAAATAAATTAATTCCAACTCCTAAATTCCCAAAATATTGCAACCTATTTAAGGGTGCAACTTTCATTCAAATCCAACAACCTTTTCTTCACTGTAAATATTTAAATGTGATTTTAAGCATTTAAATATACCTTTGTAAATCCATTTCTCCTATTCTGTTACTCCAAATCCAAAACTAAGAATTTTCCCGTTCATAGTTTTCACCCTAGTATTTAACAAAAATAAGTTGACATTTTTCTGAGCACTTTGACTTTTCTGTTTTTATTATTGTCTTATTTTTCCGTTATTTTCTTGTGACGTATAGATCCCGTATTTGACGAAGTTGCTGAAGGAGAAGGATGAGAAGGATTTGAAGACCTCGAAGAACAAGCCAATCAAGGCAAGCAGCCCTTTGACCATGACACCCCTCTTGTTCATCGGTACCCTTTTACCCGATTGCATGATGATGAAATATGACGATGGTAAACTTGTTGTGAACCACCACATGATGCATACCCCTACTCATGACTTTACATTGTTCATGATTGCATTTTCAAGAAACTAGTTGATGCATAATGATGCATGTGTACCATGAACTCTTCATGGTTATGTTCTTTTGAAAACCCCATCGGGTGCCCCTGATGCCCTTGGGAGATGTTGAACTAAGGTCACCACTTGAGGAAGAAGTGGTGTACCAAAGAGAGCTTTTGGTGTGTGTGTAAAGTGATGGATTAGATTTATGTGTGATTACCGTCCCAACAAAACATGTGCAACCACTCTACCCCTTATGGGACGGGGCATTATTGATTACTTAGGCTGATACTAGCATGGTGCCCACATTACTAGTGACGGGGGTGACTTGAGGTCACTCTTGGGACGGGGTCGTGCTTGGATAGGCGGCCATGACTGTTTTCATAGTGGCACCGGACACACCGCTGGTCCCTTCGTATGCGAAATAATGTGAAAAGGGCAGAGTCCCATGATCTTTTGCTTATACACGAGGGCCGTGTATCAACGAGTGGACCCTATGTTAGTGTCGTCTAGGAAAGGTAATGATCGGGTGCTTCCCAGTGCTTGAGGTAATCAGAGGATCGTGGATCACACGAAAGCTTCCCGGATCTTGTGGGTAAAGTGCGCAACCTCTGCAGAGTGTCAAACTATTCGAATAGCCGTGTCCACGGTCATGGACAGTTGGGGGTGCTACTTAAACTATGTCTGAAAATTTTACAAATCACTATGCATGTGTGTGTGGAAAGGAACTAGTTGTGTCAAGGTGGAGACTTGACATGTTGAATGACATGACATCGATTCAACTCTATTTATGTTGATATATGTAACCTGTTCTCGAGGTTACCCATGTTTTATTGATGCATATCTCACAAGTTGATAGGACATCTTAACTAGCTTGATGCTAGGTTGCTTACTCGTTGTGCAATTGCATTGTTACATTGAACCAAATCATGGGTTGCTTGCGAGTACATTCAAAGTACTCATTGGCTTGCCACTGGTTATTTCATTGGCCAGGCATGGAAGAACCGGAATTCGAAGAAGAGATCTTTGGAGACGAGCATGCGAACTAGGACGTTTCCCAAATGTAATGCCCGTAGGGTTAAGGCAGATGGCATGGGTTCTACTTATCGACGAAGATTTCCGCTGCTTATGTTTCATTTGATGTTCAGCCCTTAAGGCTTTATCAATGTAAGACTTGACCATAATGGTCATAATTTGTGTAAGACGGTATGTAAGGATGTAAGACTCTTGTTATTCAGCTTCTGTGTGTTCAGTGAGCATTGATCTCTGGGATCACTGTACACTTGCATTCGGTGATCACGACTTATGAGTCGGGGTCCCCACAGTTTTGGCCAGAGCCATAGACATCACGTCGGCCGGTGCTCCGACGTCCATCCAAGAGAGGAAGCTGAGAGAGAAGAGTGAAAGGAGGAACGAGATGAGGGACAAGCAAAGCGAGTGGGGGTTTTCTTCAAGAGAGGAAGCTGAGAGAGAAGAGTGAAATGATGGTTGCTTCGTCCGTCCAACTTACTGTTGGAAAGGAGGGGGCTTTGTGATTTGACGGCTCATTGGGCATTACTGCGCGGTTCGATCGGGGTAGTCTACCATCTCTCTACTACGGAGTAATTTAGTGCATGGCTGGTGGACCCAGGTGCTGGCTGTCCCACACGTCGGCGAAAGTGAGTAATTTAGTGCATGGCTGGAGGAGGATCCGCACGGTAGAGCGTGTCCACTGTTTTTCATTCTGAAGAAAAAATGATTACAGCAAGCGTTTCCACTCTTACGACGGAGGAGTGCGAAACACTGCAGCCACTTGAACATACACAGTGCTCCTACTACTAGTCATGTGTAGTGGTTCATATGTCAGTACTACACAATCTTGTTGTTGTGTTGTGCGCATGTCAACTACTCCTATATGTAACATAGTACCACTTTTTCGACTGTCCGGTCGAGAATAACGGTGAGATCAATGTTAACAGAACTAGGTCCACAGCGCATGGAGAGTATGGTGCTACAGTACTCCACGAAACATGAACCATATGACGCACATCCTATAGTGTTAAACAGGGTGTATGAAGGGTGCACGGGATGGGAGCAAAATTTCCCTTCTCGACCCACTTTTGGGTGTTTGGCAGAGTGCATGAAGGGTGCATGAGTCCACACTAGTAGGTTGACAAAAATACACGAAGGGGAAACAACTATATTGAGATGAGAATGCAACCAAACACACCCACACGCTTTGTGCATAAAGGACGGATATGCACCGTCGAGTTTGATCCAACGGTCATGTTGCGCCGAGACATGGACATGCCCATGCAGAGGGCGCCTAAACACCATCAAGTCCCTCTCGCTTCTCGAGGCGCACGACATTGGTGATGCAGGGTGCAACCTCACAGAGCCCGGCTCCCGGTCGACGGGAGCCAGCTCGTCAAAGACAACGTCCAATGGCACGAATGGATTCCGGTGACGGAGCCCTGAAAGGATTCGCCCGGCAACGGCGACGGCAGCGCGCAACCCCTCCTTGTCCACCTCATCCCCCACCATCGCGCGGAGATGGCTCAGCTCCTCGGAGATATAGGTGAAGAAGGATACTAGGTCAAGAAGCCGCAGCTCGTTGAAGTCGACCGGGTGGTCGAACGGGTTTAGCCTGACGGCCGGCATCGTCGCGCTGGCACGACGGTAGGCATCGCGCAGACGGAACACGTGCGTGTCAACTTGGTTCACCAAGTGGCTGAGGCGATCCTGGACCTCGTCACGATCGGCCCGCTCGCGCTCCAGCCGGCTCCCCTGACGGCCTATCGTATCTCCCGCTTTCTGCAGCAACGCCGCCGACGCCTCGAGCATCTTTGTGGTGGATGCCTGGCGCTTTTCAAGCTCCGTGAACTCCCACACATAACGGAGGAGCATGGCACTCCTCTCCTCCTTGAGCTTAGGAGCTCCACGTCCTTGGCCCTGAGCTCCGCATCCTTGGCATGGAGCTCCTGCGGTCAGCGCCTCACCTCGGACTCCATGATCTGCTGCTACCGCCATGGCACCGTGTAGAAGCAATGGGGAGAGGAAGCAAAGGCGAAACTGCTGAAAGGCAATGCAATCTACGGAAGGCAGAGGGAGCCAGCCGAGGAGCGGGAATCTTTTGGTTTTCACCACGGTAAAACACCCCGACGACTTCTCACATCGTGAGCAAAGTGGTTTTTACAGGCGGAGTCATCGTGACTAATTGCTAACGCGCCTGCTCCCATCAATCAAAAAATTAAAAATCCTGTCGCGCCTGCTCCCGTCAATCAAAAAATTTAAAATCCTGCCGCACCCAAACACCAGAGCAACGTTGCGGTGGATATTTAAATTTACCTGCCGGCAAGTAGATAAAAAAAGGGTTGAAAAAACAAATGTGGCGGCGGCCTAGCTAATCGGTCAAACTAGCCCAATTAGCTAGCCATCGTGCTTCACTGATGTACTCGGCGGGAAAGGTGGTCTTTCGTGATTTGACAACTCATTTACTTGCTTCAGTGCTACGACCGAGGAGGACCCAGAAAAAGCGCGATAGGGCATCCCACCTCAGGAAGAATATATGCGTACACGACCCGGGAGGACGCCGAAACCGCGCGGTAGGGTGTGCCACGTCTCGGCACGGAGGAAAAATGTGCGTGTAAAAATATACTATATCAGACGTAGTACCTATGGTTCAACCTCAGGACCCAGCCAGTCGGTCGAAAACACCCCACTAGCCACACAGCTTCATCATGCAAACGTGGCACGGTTAGCTCCGTCTTGACCAGCCGCAACGTCTCTTGTTCTAGGAGATTCTTCTATTTTCCAAGCTTTTTTTTAGTTGTAATAACACCACGGAAAGCTAGCGCCACTCTTCGTGTGTGCCCGTGCAAAGGTTAGATGATGGAGAGAAGAGAGATTGAGATCGCAGACCTGGGACCACCCGTAAGTGAGACAACGGTCATGCACGTGTTGACGAGGCACGCCCTCTACTCTACTCAACGCAAGTAGTGTATAAAATCAAGTTATGGGACAAAGCCAACAACCGTTCGTTTTTTCAGGCTATTGACTTACGCTTTGTAGTCCAGGTTGCCAGTTCGAATCTCGTCTTTCAGATTTGTTAGTTTTAGGTCCAAATTTGATTAATGACAAGTGGTACCCCCGTGTGTTGTTCCGATATTTTAGTGTAGGATGGTTTTTTTTTGAACAAACACTTTGCGCGGTTAGACAAGTAACGACACGAGTTACACGTATTTTGCAAGTTTACGAACAAAAATGACAGCGGCATAGAATATCACATCCACCCTGCAGCTTAGATACTATGGTGATACAAGTTTTTACACCGTCGGAAGTGAGATCCAATGGCTTGGGAGTAGTCTTTGTAATTATGCTAATTTCCAAACTCTCCAAAGTTTTTTGAAAATAAAACATTCAGGCCTCATGTGTGCCGCTGCATCTTCGATCCAACGGCTCCCGGTGCTAATATTAGGTGCTCCCGTAGCTTAATTACCCGCCACGGTGATATGAGCATCTAGGTCGTATGATCGATGATCGATGGCACATGCATAGTACTTGTACTTTCTGTGCATTTCCCAAACTCTATCGATCAGATATTGCAAAAACATTCAAACCTCCTATCGTGGGCGTTAGATCTCGGTGAACTTCGTATCACCATAGAATCTACGGCAAGGGAGCACCTCATACTCTCCGTGCGAGAAAACATAAGGTGCTATCGCAGCTTGGATGCTACGGTGATACGAGCTTGGAGGTTGTTTGATCTGAGATCCAATGGCATCTGAGCAGTCTTTGTGCTTGTAATCAGTGGCCGAACTCTTTTGGGGCTTTTCTGCAAAAACCCATTCGAACCACCGAGGAGGTGTTGGGTCACAAATCCAACGCCTCCGAAGAGCTTGTATCACCAAAGCATCTAAGGTGTGGTGGCACCTGATATTCTTACATACAGGAGAATATGATGTCCTCCTTCATCTTAGATGCTACGGTGATACGAGCTTTGAGGTCGTTGGATATGGGATCAAAGGGCATCTAAGTAGTTTTTGTACAAATTATGTGCAATTCTCAAACACATCAAGGTTTCCTGCAAAAAAAATTAAGACACATCATGTGGGCTGCTATATCTCAGATCTACAAGCTCCAAGCAACTCGTATCGGCATATAGCATGTAAGGTATGGGGCACATGATATTCTCCCGGGGAGGAGGGGTGGGGGGTGCACAACCAATCGATGGTTGGGAGGGTGGGAACAAATATAATCTAAACAACCCTAAACAGAGCTCCACGGTTTTATCTAAGGTCGAGGGGTTGACCCCCGACAATCATAGCTCCGCCTAAACACAACATTTGCATGTACTGTAGTACTAGACTTAATATTCATGTTTCAGTTTCATGTTCATTTTAAATATTGAACTGAGGACCATGGATGTCTTACATTTTACTCCCTTCGTTCCTAAATATTAGTCTTTTAGAGGCTTCAAATGGACTGGCACATACGGATGTATGTAGACATATTATAGAGTCTAGATTCACTCATTTTGCTCCGTATGTAGTCACTTGTTGAACTCTCTAAAAGACTAATATTTAGGAATAGAAGGAGTATTTTTGAACTCGTGTCATACATGCATGGGTTGGAAAAATAGATGCACTATACTTATTGGATTGTTGTTGTGTTCGTGCGTGTGTGTCTGTGTGTGTGTGGTCATATGCTTGATACATACAAAGTTTTGTCACCTCCATATTGTTCATCTTTTAAATTTGAATTTGCATTGGAAAACTTACTAGGGATACCATGAAATGTGAAATCCACGTTGAGATCACTATATCACAAATTCACTCTAATTCAACGACTCGTCATAAATCAATTACCACGTTGAGATTAGTATTTGCAAGGAAAATACGGTATTGTAATACACATAGATTCGCTCGGCAATTTAAAAGGATCCTTTCAGATTCTCAAATGGTAGGACCCAACGGCGTACCAGCCAGACCTTGGCTCGTGTTGATCCTAAAAAAACGGGCTCGTGTCCTTCGGTGGCGTGCGTGGTACGCACATTAGCCAACCCCACTACTAGAAAAAGGGCTATAGATGGGATGGACACTAATGGCGCACTGTACATGTGGTGCGCCATTAGTAAATACTAATGGCGCACCATGTGTTGGTGCGCCATTAGTGTGCAAATACTAATGGCGCACCACATCCCACGGTGCGCCATTAGTAAAAAAAAATTAATTTTTTCAAAACTACTAATGGCGCACCGTGGGAGTGGTGCGGCATTACTAGTTGACATAGTAATAGCGCACCACACCCACCGTGCGCCATTAGTAGTTTTGAAAAAAAATAAAAAAATTGTTAGTAATGGCGCACCTGTGGACAGTGCGCCATTACTAGGCGCACTGTCCACAGGTGCGCCATTACTAAGTTTTTTTCAAAAAAACTTCAAATTTTTTTCTTTTTTTCTTTTCAAAACTACATGTGGCCCAAAAGTTCCCGAATGCACCCCCCGTGGACCGCCTTTTCAGTTTTAAAAATAATAAAAGAAAATGATAAAATGTCAAAAAAATAAAAGAAAATAAGTTTCCCATGTGATATATGGTCTAGTTGTTGGGAAAATTTACAAATATGAATTTCGACTTTATTTGCAAAATCTCTCTCGAAATTTGTAAAATGGCCATAACTTTTGCATACGAACTCGGATTAAAAAGTTTTTTATATGAAAAATCATCTACTCGAAAAGTTACATCCAAATTTAACGGGGGAACCCCGTTAAACATTTTCAAAATCCCCAAAAACCTAACAGAAAAAAGTTACGGGGCTTTCAAGATCTAGAGGCAAAAAAAATCAAAAAAATTCAAACTTACTAGTGGCGCACCATGGATGTGGTGCGCCACTAGTAATAGAAAGAAAATTGGTTTTGAATTTTTTTTGAATTGTTTTTCAAAAAATGATACGTAATATGACCGGGAAGTTTGAAGTATTTTTCAAAATTTCATCATAGTCATGAACATGAACAAAGTCCTAGACATCAACAAGGTATAGCAGGATTGATATGCTAGATATATCAACAAGTGCCTGTGAAGTGAGCTGTTGTTGGGGTTGGATAGAACTCTGAAGTTAAGTGTGCTTGGGCTGGAGTAGTGTGAGGATGGGTGACCTTTCAGGAAGTTTGACCACGGAGTGCGATTTGACCTGAGTTTAAGCATATTGACCCGAGATTAAGCCATAGTGACCTGAGATTAACAAAAGAACGAAAAAAATTGAAACCAGATACTAATGGCGCACCACTGTTGCGCCATTAGTAAAAAATACTAGTGGTGTGATACTAATGGCGCACCAGTAGTGCGCCATTAGTAGGCAAAACTGGTGCGCCCTTAGTAGGCCTTTTCCTAGTAGTGCCCCAACCAGTCGAGCCTCAGCGTTTCAAGTCGAAAATATCTGGCAGCCAGAATTCCAGGCCTAGGAAATTCCCCTCATGTCCCCGGTCCATAATGACTATCGATGAACAACAGAGGGATGCTTTAGTAACTAGACAACGTTACCTACCGTGCCGAACACAGTTCAATTCCCTCGGTCGCCGCTCGTCAATGTCACCCGTCAACTGCATTGCCTAGTACTACTACTACTACTACACCAGGACGAGCACAGAATTGAGCCCGTTTGTTCGTGCCTAGTACTTTTTTTGTTCGTGCCTAGTACTTGAGTTAATATATCAGGCAATGCACTGGTACGGAGGGATTATCCTTTTACTCCTTTTTCTTCAATTCGAGACAAGCTGCTTATGACAAGTTTCACAAATGAAGAGCCAAGGTATTTTGGAACAAAGACTTGTCACGTTTTTTTTAGGGAAAAGACCTGTCACATTAAGGCGAACGCTTTCACTATTGAAACCGTGGGCGTTTACATGCCACCACGAGTCCCCGCTTCTCATCGGGTGTGTCGCCCCAAAGAAGCGTGTGAGTCGACGGGAGGCATGCGAGCAGAAATCTCTTGCGCCGTTGTCGAGGGAGGCGTGCGAGCAGGCCGTTGTGCAGACTCACCGGGAGGCGAGCCCTTTGACCAGGCTCCGCCGCCCACCGCCGTCCCAACTGCTCCCACTTTTAATGTCGCCGGCGCCGCAGTTTAAAATCAACCCCGCACTACCCGGTATCGCTACAATCCTTTATCTTCCTCTCCGATTCTCATGTCGTCTACCTCCAACTAGCCTGACCTAAACGTACGCCATGCCGCATCACGATGGTCTACCCTTAGTGTTCCAGTTTCATGAGGAAGACACCAGCCGGAGTCTCAAGAACATAAGGCGCTTTGGGACGAGCTTGAAATGGCCTTGCGGGAAGATGCCGCGCCTGTCCCCGCCTCCTGCTCCGGCTCCTGCCGCCCGGATCGCGCCAAATACCCATCCCCTGCGGGCATTGATGGGCTGGGAGCCGCACATTGTCGCCGAAGCTTGATGCCACGGGGTTCCACGAGGTCCTCGCCGACTTTCACGCGCGCAGCACCTGCGCAAGATGCGCGCGTGCACCGACGCCAAGACTCCGCAGCCGGTGCGTGCACTGCCAACAAGATGCGTCTGTCGCCGACTGGCGGCTTGCCGTGTCGGTGCCCATGCACACGAACGTCTCCGTCGCGCCGTTGACAGCGCCTGTCCCCGCGCGGGTGCCAGTGTCCCCCTCAGCGGCATGGATGGCCGCTGTCGACCGCTTCCTTGCACCAACGCCATTGGCCTCCTCCCGCCAGTTGACTCGCTCCAAATTCCAGAACATTTTGGCCTTCCTTGAAGCTAGGCCAACGTCCAAGAGTACGCCAACAACGACGCAAGACGCCGCCGTCGCCATCGGTCAGTGGCCCGACGACACACAGAGCACGGCAGAGGAGCCACTTCCCACCGTGAGACGCCCCCGCCCCCGCCGCTTAATCTAAATTTGCCATGAAAAACATTCAGAATGCCATGCTTAAAATCCGAACGTTTATCATTTCCGTTTATTTTATATTGATCGTCGTATAATTTAAAGTCGGAGTCAGACTGAACGAAATGTATGGTTTGATCGATTGAATGTTCTGCTAGAGCCGTATCAAATTAAATATAAAACGTCATCAAGACACATGTATTCCTTGTCATCCAACGACCAAGACTGATTCAATGTCGAGCGCTCAACACGTTTAGCGTGCAGTTAATTTCATGCCAAAAATAGTGCTAATCACATGACAACACGCAAATAATATCCTATTAGTTAATATCCGCATGCACTTAATATACTTCCAAATTAACATGCATTGCATGTACACACTGACTAGTGCTGCTAGTACGTGAAACTGGTGTCGTGACTTGTGAGTTGTGAACGCGTCCAGATATGGTCAACGGCAACATCGCCCGCGAGTTCTTCATGTTTGCCCGTGCGTCTAAACGCAGAAGGGGAGGAGAGAGAGAGAGAACACATGGAACCCACAAGTAAGTGAAGGCGAATAGTACTAAAAATAATATTACATGTTAGCCATTAATTAGGTTGTGGTAATATAAAAACATTATGTGAACAAAGGGGGTACAACAAACATTTCTATTCTACGTATGTTGCCTATTGACGTGCGGCTTGAAGGCCCGGTC
The DNA here is from genome assembly GCA_021605145.1 of Aegilops bicornis. Lineage (NCBI taxonomy): Eukaryota > Viridiplantae > Streptophyta > Magnoliopsida > Poales > Poaceae > Aegilops > Aegilops bicornis. Next base: position 623,628,901 of record CM038672.1, on the reverse strand, counting down.
GCATGTTCGATCCTCGTCCTTTATTTTTTAATTTGTATATGGGTCCAAATTTGTTTCATGACATGTGGGCCCCTTGGTGTGTAGTTTGTATCACTTTAATTTGTGGGTCAAAATTTGTTCCATTCCAAGTGGACTATCGGTGTGTAGTTTTGTAGCTTATTTATAATAATTAAAGAGAACAACATAGTTTTTTCAATAATACCATGGTGCAACGTTGAAGGTGAGAAAGGACGTGCGAGAGAGCGATGACCGAGCCAGAGGGAAATCAACTAGGGGAGTTGCATGGGTTGCAACGACGTTTGGAGTAGTTGTGGGCCGAATGCTATGAAAATATAATCTAAACCGACCGGAATAAATGCCTACTCAAATTAATCCAAGGTTGGAGTGCCCCTCGCAATGTAAATAGCTCCGGCTTTGCGAGGGATGGAGAGGTAGTAGCTTCAACGCGTGGAAGATATGGTATGAGAAAGCGAGGTCAATCGAGAGACATATAGATAGAGAGACAAAGTGAGTGTGGTCCGACATTCATTGAACAAATATATATGCTCCGGGGAGATATTGTCTGATTGAGATTTTGGTAAGGGTGAGGGCTGTAAGATAGAGATTGAGAGATGATCCAGTCACAGACGTGTAGATATATTTTGTGCGTGGGAGGAAGCAAGGTCAACCGATCACATAGGGTCGCTGTGCGATCGAAAGAGTGAGACAGGTTGGAGAGAGTGACCTAGATGGAGATGTGCGTGAGAGAGTATACAATGTGAATAGGTCGAATTGGGCTCAAACATGGTGATATATCATTTTTGTCCGAGAAAGAGCGAGGTAAATCGAGACATACACACACACACACAGACACACACACACAGAGAGAGAGAGAGAGATTGAGTGAGCGTGGCCCACCATGAGGTCGAAAGAGTGGCGGCGGCTTGGATGGACTGACCTAGATAGACAATCTGCGTGAGAGAGTACAGAGTGTGTCGACCGAGGCCCTAACAGGTAGATATATCATTTGTGTGTGAAAGAAAACGAGGTTAAACAAGACTCGGATAAAGAGAGCGTGATTGATAGAGTGTGGTTCACTGCATGTAAGAAAGAGTGAGACAGTCTCGAGGGAGTGACCTAGATATACAACGTATGCTCAGGCGCACGAGAGGTTGGGGGGCTAGATAGGCAATGCATGTATTTAGCGCGAGAGGGTGAGAGGGTGAGGGGGAGAGAGAGAGCTCGGCATGGGGTGCAATGGTGGGTGTGTGAGGTAAATACATTTGGTAACAAGAGTGGAAAAAGGGGTTGTGTAGTTGAGAGACTTAGAGATCGGAACATGGAGAGAAAGAATGAACGTGTGTTGGAAACCGATAGCTTGCTAAGGTGGTTAGGAGAGGAAGATTGACCGATACAAGAAGTATGTAGCGTTTGTGCGCGCGCCGGGGGGGGGGGACTAAAAACAACATTTGTATGTACATAGTACGAGACTTAATATCGATGTTTCAATTCGGTGTACATTGTAAGATTTGAACTGAGGACCAGACATACGGGTAATTATTTCGAATTCGTGCCATACTAAGTTTCGAAAAGTTGACATTGGCTCAATTTTTTGTGCTATTTTGTAGGTCATATGTTTGAATCCATCCAAAAGTTTTCTCACTACCATGGTGTTCATCATATACATATGAATTTGTATTAAAAAGTAGCGTGGATACAGTGAAATGTGAAATCCACGTTAGAATTGGAGATCGCTACGTGACACACACTCTAATTCAAATAACTAACTACGTGACACACACTCTAATTCAAATAACTAATTATGTGACACACTCTAATACACGTTAGCGTGGGTACCATTTCGATTTTTTTAAATAACTCCTCATTTATTAATTTATAGTACTCCCTATGTTCACTTTTATAAGACGTTGAAGACATTTCAGACAATGTGCAAAATAGTTCATTTTAAGTTGTCTGAAACGACTTACAAAAGTGAACGGATGGAGTATCTCGGTTCGAATGACTAATTATTGCAAGGAAAACACGGGCATGGTAATACATACAGATTCGTTTGCAAATGAAAGAAGATTCGTTTGCATTCTCAAATGTAGGCGCACCAGTGCAGACTGTGGTCGTGTCGGGGTGGACGCTGCTTCGGTGCCTTAAAGGCAACAACCCTTGGGTGACTGACATGTGGGCCAGCCACCTGTTGGGCCCACAATTCATGGACACAAAGGCAGGTGCCTCAAGGCACCGAAGCGTAGTCATGTCGGGGTGGTCGCGTGTGTCGGACGGACGCGTAGCACCAAGCCACCCACCCCCCCTCCCCCCAAAAAAAAAGGACGACGACAATATAAGTTCGCGCTTCCACGTTTCGGATTGAAATATCTGGCGGCCCCAATTCCAGCCCTGCAAAATCTCTCTTCTCCACCGTCCCCTTCCCTCGAATCGCCCCTCGTCTCGTCTCTTTCCCCACTGTTCCCCACCTCTGTGCCGGACGACGACGACGAAGACGACGGTCGCGCTTCACCACCGCACCGGAGCTAGCTCATCTACGCCCTCGTCCGCCGCACCAGGTGGTCCACCGACAACGTCGGCCGTCGCAACCGACGTACCTCACAGACACCGAGTTCCACCGCATCAGGTGCACTTCACCGACGCCGTCTCCCAGCTCACCGGGGCTACTTCACCGAGCACATCGTCGCACCTCCGCCCCCCGAGGTCATTGGGGCTTCACCAATGGTCTCGTCCACCGCATCGTAGCGCTCCGTTGCCACTCAAGATCTGCATCCATGCGCGGCCAGCCAACGCCAGTGCATCACCCTCAACGGCTCTGAAGTGACCCGCACTCTAGCTAGGCGAGCAAGCCCAAACGCCGGCCCGAACTAGGTATCCCCACATCACTCCCTTGTGCACTGTTCTGACGATGTTTGGATATCCTTTCCTTTGCTCTATTAGCTTACACGCCTATGCAACTCGACTTTAACTCTTATTTCTTACGGAGATATCATCCAAACAAGCAAATCCATTTTTAGCGAAGCATGACGGGCTACGGGATGCGCTACACATCCTCGCACACCGTATAACCTTGTAAGTATATGTCCTCGGTACAATATCAAGGTCGATTCCTCTTATTTGATCAACCATTCGTCGTGTCAAAAATGCGAGGGGGATGCAAGGAGCACAAGGCCTGCACATCCAAGCAAGTGGTAACATGGACTTGTACATGGAACATCCCAAGCGCAAGCAGAGCTGCGATGAGCCTGCATAACGAGCTAGCGTAAGTCCTGCATTTCATTTAATTCAGCATCGGCATTCGTGTATGATTTGTGTGCGTGGATGATCCACAATTCAAGTTACCAGGCGAACATTTAACTTAAAAAATACGAAGGCACTTGCACTCGAAATCAACATAACTTGAGAAATGTGAAGCTACATGCACTTTGAAAACCAGCTAATGATCCAAAGTAGTTCAGATTATAAACACTAAATGATGCAAGCACCAAAAACACAAAATGCAACATGGTGTACAAGGACTACAAACATGGTCTGTACCTGCCTGAATTATTCGTTCTTCCGGCTGAAAATATCGAAGTGTAATTGCACGTATAACCGGTCGCAAACTGCATATCAATATATCTATCCTGCACAAGTATGACAATAGTTTCAAACAACAGATTAGAAAAGTATTTATGCTATGTTGTCATGATACGGGACTTTCTCGGTAGATGGCCTCGACGCTTTCCTCAAGCTATGAAAATGCACTATAATTTGCTTGTCATCAATGCCTGCAAATCTCTGTCTCTCTCAACATAGTAGATCATCATTAGACACTAAATCCTTTAATGAGCTTGCAAAATGCTTGCATTAGATCCTTCATTAGACACTATATGTTCATCACCAGGAGCATGTAAAATGTTTGCATCAAATCCTTCATAAGCAGTCTGTTCATTAGACACTTCAGGCTCAAGAACAACATGAGCTTGTATGCTTGCACCGGAAACTTGATTAGATACATCAGATCTAGTCAGTTCAGTATTGATTGGGGGAGTTATAAAATAAGTAGAAATTGGTTTCATTTTCTCATATATTCCCTACATACAAGCAGTTTTACAACACCCTCAGGTTTAACTATTGGCCAAAAATTGAAGAGTTGAATTAGATATAATCAGGGATGTGAAGTACCTGCTCGTTGCGCATGCTACTCTTGCAAGCTGCGATCGTCTGCTTATGCAAGCTCGATGCCATGCCCGTGCTGCCGCCGCTGCCTCCCACGCAGGCTACACCCAAGGTTGGATCTTCATCTTCTTGTCCTTCCGTTCAATTGAAGCCTGGCGACCGCCCTCCAACGAGGGCGCGAGGAAGTGATGTGTCGGTCTGTCCAGCGGCGGCTAGGTTAGGAGCGAACCAGACTGGAGGCTGGAGCAAATGAATTGGGATTTTTCCTGCTATTGATCGATATGGGAGGCGCTCGTTTGGGTTGCGAGCCTGCTATAGGGCCTGCCTTGCACTTATGTTATTGGCCCATCCAAATTGAAACATTTTTCTTCATTTTTTACATTGTCTGCTCGTGCGTTGGGATGAACAAAACTAGCATGGGCCAACCCGACGACTCAAACTAGGTGCACACTTTTCCAGCCACCGAGGCGGCCGCCCATACCAGCCCCTATGGTGGCGTCGCCTTTTATGCAGTATGATTGGATAGTGAAAAATATTCCATGGCGCTTTTGATTTACCCACGTAATGGTTGAATTGCTTGTTTCTATGAACTGAGTTCGCCAATAATGTGAAGGATGCCAGTCTTTTCATCCTATTGTAGATTGCTTAGATCTCGATATGCCAAAAGTAATCGCATGAAATATACAGTAAAAGCCAGTGTGATGTGTTTGGCTACAACTAGTCTGACTACACGTCCTCATATAACATATCAAGGACGCACCATCTTAGCAGATTGACCATTCGACTTACCAATGCAGTGTGGGAAGAAAGAAGTATTGGGACTGCGTATCCAGGCAGTTGATGCCATGGACTCCTTTGTACAACCTTGTAAGCGAAAAATAAGTTGCAGTGTGCCTGTAAAAAGAACTAGCGTAAGTTCGCCACACGCTTCTCGAATTTTAGTTAGCCACTTATTGCAAAATTGTTCAATTACGTTGCTTGGCTTAATTTAGTTTGCTACTGATTACATAATGGCACAGTACCGTTAATCATATTGTAGACTGCGCCTATCTATGTGTTTGATACTTACTGTTAAGAATTACCTGCTTTGCCTTAACTTAAATATCTACTTGTTTGTTTAATCGCTTTGTCTTGGAACAGCGGTTACAATGATTTTAATAACAGTACTTTTCAGCATCCAATTGAAACTCTTTAATTCCTTGTTTGTTTAACTGGTTTGCTGTTATAACTCCCAATTGAGATGTTTTGCTAACTTCAACTTTTCTGAATCCAATCGGAACTTTAATGGCAAAACAGGTTAGCCCAAGATCAAAGAGTGAGGTCCCCATGGACGTTGCATCATCCCACAACAAAGGGCACCGCCCAATCGTGCATTATGAATTGCCAACCTGTTGATGCTCTAGAGGCTAAACTAGTGGTAGAAAGAGATTCTGTACGCACTTAGAGATGAAGTTGACATGTTGAGGAAGCAAACAGCACAATCACAAGCAGTACTCAAGACAACCATTAAATATTTGGTGGATTTCAAAAGCGAAGCAAGCTGAGACCGACCAGATTGTTAAGGTCCTGAAGGAAAAAAGGAAATTAAATTCCTACTTCATAAATCATAGGTGAAATGTTCTTTCCATAGTTGAATAACCTTTGTGTTGTCTGTTCATGTAATCAATCAAACCATTTGTTTTAGAGATCACGTAATTATTGTTTTTTTTTAATTTTATTTGAGCACAAGTCTGTATTAATTGATAAGACTCGGAGACATTTCATTTGGATTGCTGTGCCAGACCTACAAATATGCCAATCGGGCTGAATGTGCATTCAGCAATAGTAGTAGTATGGATGGACCATAAGTGGCACGCATCGGAAAGGGCCAAGATGCTGGCTAAAAAAATATGTTGTTGTAGCCAAAAAAAGTACAGGGGCCTGGCTTATGTATGTTAGTTGTGATATTATTGATCCATATACTCTATAAGTGTTTATATGTCTGTTAGTTATGTACATTCTTGGTTGATTGACTCGGTATTTGAATCTTGATACATCGCTTGTGTACATATCTAAATGGGAGTACACATTATGCTGCGTGTGACATTTGAGTTGGACATGAAGTGTTCCAAATATTCGAATTCACCTTAAATCGGATACTAGTTTACGAAATTGAATATCGGCATTTGTAAACCATATTCCTATATGACAGTGGAAGACATCTTTGTCGTCCTTTTGAAGATATATAAAAACACATAGAACAATTTATAAAGTTTCATATAGGAATACAAAATGGATTCAATTTAGTTGCCGTGGTAAACATGGATGCTTATTGTCCCAAAATTGAAAGAAGCTGCAAAATGTCCACACCCACGTCGGCTGCCCGAAGCCAAGTGTTTGGGAGATGGAAATTACTGTCTACCCATTACACGGACAATCCATCGGCCCGATTTCCACTGCTCTAAATAGGGGTAGGTTAGTAACTTCAATTAGACGTGACACGACCGCCTCGAGCCCATTCCGACACGGTGGGCGTCAAACATGGGCGGCAAAACACATTTGATTCAAGCTCGTCCAAAAGACCTCTGTTTCTCCCTCCATTCCCCATTCATACACGATGGGCAGCAAAACAAACTCGACTCGGCCGAAATCGATGTAGGCAAATATTTTCAGTAGGGGCAGTTTTGTAACTTCACTCAGATGTGACACAACCGCCCTACCTGTTAGCCCCGTTCATACACCGTGGGCGCCAACCACCCTCTCCTCGCCCGAAATCGCTCGGGGCAAATATTGGCAAGATGCGAGATTACCGTCCTATCCCCAATCAACGAGACGTCCAAATTTTAAACGGGGGCTAAGTTCGAAATTTTCATATATTTCAGACAGGCGCGTCCCAGAAACATGGTTCCCCGTATCTCTCCCTCCATTTTCCCATTCATACACCGTCCGCGCTAGAACACCCCATCCCCACACCAGCCTCCGTCCGCCACCCCATCCATCGCCGCCGTCCTCCACCACATCCACCGCCACCGTCCTCCACCATGCCGTAGCGCCTACCAAGACCGCGTCGTCCACTGCTAGAGATGGACGTTTCTCATCCACGGCAACGGACCAATAGCCTTGCATCGCGTCCTCTTGCTTCATCGGCACTGTCGTCCTCTTTGCCGGGGCCGCTCACATGACCTTCTCTTCCACCGCAACGGGACTTATCCCCCGATGCACCCGTCTACCGTCGCAGATCTGCTTCAACGCTGCCGACAGCCATCGCACCCCCGATGCCTACACGGCGCCGCGAGAGAGGTGGTACTTCATATCTCCTCAACTTTTTGATCTCAACCAGAAAATAGATCTTAACTTGGTTACTCTACTTTCTTTTCAGCTCTTAGAATTTAGTTCTTAGTTCAAGCAAACAATGGATGCTAAATATCATTTCTCGGTTTGCGACTTCAAATCTGCCATGGCACAGCCATAATACAGTTTAATTGATCATGCTTAGGGTTTAATTGATCATGTTGGTTCCGTGGTGGTTTCTTTAATAGAAATCGGAGGGAAAACCCTCTTTTGCTAAAAAAATGCTTAGAGTTTCCCCCTTTTATGATCACTATACGATCAGAATACGTGCTTCGTGTCATAATAACACTGCTCCACACATCAAGCTAAACAAGCTTAGATGTTCAAATACGAATCTGATATTATTAAAACAGAGTTGTTTAATTGGTCGGCTAAATTTTCCTAAATTAGTTTCTAAAATGCATGTTCGCCGCTCGGGTGTGTATCTCTACAGGGTGCCCACGGTGGGCCGGCCCATCCTGGGATTTTGGGTCGTCCCAGGCCCCGATTCCCCTCTGCTCGCGCTCGATCTCTACTCGCTTCGACCGCTTTGCCTGCTGGCGACTTGCCGTCCCAGACGGCATGACTCTAGGAGGAGACGCCAGACTAACAGGAGGCCACGAGCCGCTCGCCTAACAACAGCGTCACCGCTGCCGGGCGCCGCCGTTGCCAACCTTCCCAAATTGCTCAGGGCTCGAGGCAAAGCACCCACCAAGCCAACCTGATTTATCCCGAGATACGTCCTCAACACTTTCGGCAGCCACTCCTCATCACCCATTTTCTAATTGATTCATTACTCATTAGGCAGGACTGTCATTAGGGTTTGTTGTGTGCTCAGTGCTACCTACACTTAATGGTTCAGATGTATTTCGGTAGTCTTTAGTACCTCTAAAGTTCACAGGGTTTTCAAAATTCCGGCCCTCGGAACAGAAACTAGTCATTTTGGATTGTTGGTCGTAGTGACATTGACCCAGATTACTACTGCAAGCCAGGTTTGTTGACAATTTTACTTGTCTTTCTTACTCATTTGATATAATATGCAATTATTCACATCGATTAGTTGCAAACAATAAGTGCTAGACAAACTTCTTCATTCAGATTTTGGACGGTCTCTTACTGCAGTTGCAATTCTGCATACTTGTCCTAATAAGCTCACAAGTAAATGATTGATTCACTACATCTATGCTTGCCTTGTCATATTTGTTGTCAATATTATTTTAGGGTGGACTACCCTGTTTCTAAATACTGGAACCGTAGACCTGAGTGAATAGTATTTCTCTATGTGATCTCTTCCATCATGTGTGGGTAACGAACACTACATTGTATAGAAAGAAAGTGTCATTTCTAGCTTTTACATAGGTTTCGATCTTTTACATGGAATACAATCTGCCTACTTGCTTTGTGTTGCACTACCAACACTCCACCCTTGAAGCTAAACATTAGGCCACTCATAATTGCTTAGTTTATTTGTTCAAATACGAATTTCATATGATTCTAATGTTCCTACTTCAGTTTTGAAATGTGTGCCTGCCTGTTATATAGACATAAGGGGTTTGCATTTCTGTGTGTGGTCTGGTCAGCACGGTTGGGGAGGTGAACTTTGCATATGCAGGGGTTTATAGGGAGACACTCTTCGAGTTGAATGCGCAATGCATTCCATAGATAATCTGACTACTTTTTATGTTTTCATGAATCTCAGATTCTGAACAGCATCATAATGAAAAGAATAAAGCAGAACAATGCCATGGCTGTCAAACTTGGCATTAAGTGACTGAAATCAAGTCCGGATGCAATGCAATGCAAACGCTCTCCACCTACAGATTCATGCTCAGAATATGATCCTAATAAAGGATTCTCGAGCTAGAGGGAGACCTAAGTCAATGTAGCTCCCTAGTGGAGGAGTCGAGGAAGATGCCCTATCTTATTCACCCATCAAGGTACTTGCTCTAACTTTCCAAGGTTACATTGCTCGCACATATCTTGCAACCGATGCTTTGCATTGCTTCTACTTTGTTGAACTGCCATTAGCTTAGTTTACACATCGTGTATGTGAATACGCCTGCCTATCCATTTTCAAAGACATATTCCATATGTCATCATACCATATTTATCCATTCAAATGTTGTTCTTGTGTATCGACGTTCAAAAGGAAGAGGGCGATTGCTGATCGTGGAGGAGCACAAGCAAAGTATTTGGAAAAGGTAGTGGCACCGATAAATCAAATAACCCATTAGGTGTAGTTGCAATATCACGACCCACAAAATACCCCAACTCTAGCAGACTCTAGCCCTACTACCCGGTCATTTCGATGCCCCAACTCAGCAGACCCCAACCGCAGCAAAGCAGTATGATTATGCCGATTGACATAGCACCAAATATGCGATGCAAAAACACCATTCCAAAGAAAGAGTACACCAAATCCAGTTGCCAAATCCCTTTACGAACTAGAGATAGCCCCACTTGTAGCAAATAGGACCCTGTTCCATTTCTTCCCAGTTTAGAAGACGAAGCTTATGTTGTTGTCAGGAACTTTGTGCGCATCTTTCCTTCATGGAAAGATTATACCGCAGATACAGAACAATTTCCAGTCTTCCTCCGCAACTTATGGGTAAGTAATGTACTAATGTTATTCATGGTCATTACTGCATATGTTTCTGCTGACAGAAGACACAAGATTTCATTCTTTTAAATAGGCGAGGAGCAAACTGGATTGTGATGACGAGCAAGAGTTGGTTGCTCTTTTCAAGCACTCGTTGATGAAGTATCGTTCCTACCTGAGGCAAGCGCGCCGATGGCAAGCCTCTGAACGAAATTTCTGTAAAGTCTCCGGTGCTACATTTATCCGACGGTGACTCGAATAATCTTGTTAAACATTGGTCTTGGCTGCAGCGTAAGGTACTGTCTATGATATCACATCACAATTTGAACTACATTTCTGCATTTGCCTTAATGTCTCACTTGTAATAAAATCAAGTTAGCGTAAGAACATTCGTTCTCAAGGGACCATGAATCTCGCAACTATATCGCATAATCGCATTGCTCTCGTGAGTACCTTTTGCCCTGTATGACCATACTTACTTTCATAGTTGTTTGATTATGTAGCATCACTGCACATGCTAGCCTCGTAATCGCCCATTTGGTGGGCATTATAAGATCTGTATGGACTCTTACACAAATTTAGAATCAACCCAATGCTTTTGAAGAGGTTTAGCTCTGCAGTCCTCTTGTAAGGACTGAACGTGGTCTATCACGTATTTACATTAACACCTACTCCCTCCGTCCCATAATATAAGAACGTTTTGTACAAGACACCAGTGTTCAAAACACTCTTGTATTATGGGAAGTGGATTGGTTCATTTTGTATCATTCTCGCCTTATCTCCCTCGCCCACCATTTACTAAAAAGATCAGATCTATATTTAATCTTACCAACAAGTAGAATACATGCAGACAATGCCGGTCTTGAAGTGTAGCCCATTGCTCTTGTCAGTACATTTTGTCCTACAATGCTTGTACTTCCAGGGATTGGTAGTTGATTATTTAGCATCAATCTGCATCTTATCTTCATTATCCTCTATCCCTTCCAGTATTATCATATCTATAATTACTCTCTACAAAATGTAGAGTACAGGCAATGCTTATGAAGAAGATTACTGCTGAAATTCTTGAGTTATCCTTCCCTTGACATGGAGAAGGGCATTATAAAGCCGGTGTTAACTGTTAATGTAAGTCAGTCCTTCTAAAGCCGTTATCCTCAACTGCTGTTTAATTTGCTCAGACTCCCTATCGTTTACTGTTGTTTAGTTTGTTGTTTCTACCAAAATGTATGTTCGTAAGAACCGTAAGTTCTAAGTTTTACTTGTAAAACCAAATTTATTATTCATACCATGCACATTACTTAATACTCCCTATATGTATGCTTGGTTTTGTGGATCTATAATCCAAAGGTGTGGTGAAGCAGCCCACGTTTGCACCTTGTCATCTCCTGTTTTATCTTACTGATGTGGCCGATGATATGAACAACATGCCATGCACATTATTCAAAATAGATACAATGATTTTCTTTGCCCTTCATCTATGCTTGTTATGTTGACATGGTAATCCAGTAGTGTGGTGAAGCTCCCCGCATTATGAATAATGCCAAATTATGCTATTGATATTTTGAACTTACTCTTTATTTTCTAATTTGAAATTGTATAGAATTGATAGAACAGTTATCATGTTTGTTTATACACGTGCAAAACCTGTCATCTCTCTGCTTTGTTTCAGGGTGATATGCCTGATGGCATGCACAAGTCTGCTGAAGGCTGTGAGACAAACCCAACATATATTGCAGCAAACAAGGCAAAACATCTTGAAGATAGCGAGACAACCCCAAAGTCTTGTCTTGATGCAGTGTTCAAGTTACTTGAGACTAACAGTCAGACAAGCTCACAGAATTCGTTTTCTAAATCAGTTCGACTTCTTCAGTCCCAAGTTCTAGCAGAAAGGCATTCCGCAACTCAACTTCGACTTGAAGTCCTATCTCTAAGAAAGATCGCGCAGAACACCAATGAGAACCTCATCGGTAAACAGCTACACCTGGAAGCTATGACCGACATGCTAGGCCGGTCTCACAGCCTTGCTCGGCAGCTTCATGCAGTTCCCCCATAAAGGCTAACCTTTCTTGAACTGTCTTGCAAGTGTTCTCGGTTCAGTATTATTTTGTTACGCTTCTATGGTGCCCAGTTTTTGTAATCTGCTTCTTCGTTGCGCTTTATGATCACTGGTGGCGAACTTCGATGCCCAGTGGATGTAATATACCTTAAATCCTTTATTGTATAGTGTAGGTTTATTCTTAGTTACTATGTCGTAATTTCTTTACTGCCATCATTCACTATCTAAAAAAATCAGATGTAGTCGACCGGGCCGAAACATTCGATAATGGGCCAGGTTTTTAGTGGGCCACAATTGGGCCTGCCTGCGTCTTTCTTGGGCCCGAATGGTTGGGGCCTTCACACATTGCGCCAGGCCCAAACTTACACCGGCCTATATTTTAGTTGGGCCTTTTGTCGACCCAGCACTTAGTTTGGCCCAGGTAGCGTTGGGCCATTAATAGGCTGAATATTGCACTGGCCTGTTACGGCCGAGATGAAACCACGGACCTTTAGCAGGCCAAAATGCATGTTGGGCCTCAATTTTCACTAGTTGTTGACGGGCCTTCAGCAGGCCGAAATGTAGATCGGGCCGTTATGGGCCCAGTTAGCTCACGGGGCGTTACATTAGGCGAAACATATCTCGGGCCTTAGTTGGCCCATCGATATCATGGGCCTTTAAGAGGCCGAAAGCTTAGTCTGAGGCATCAACGGGCCGAATTACGCGACATGCCTTTAACAGGCCCAAAGTCACGTTGGGCTTAACTGTTGCCACCTTTACCACGGGCCGTTAGTGGGCCCAATGTCCCGTCGGACCATATATGGCCCATGGGCAGCACGGGCCATTCCCAGGCCGAAAGTCACACCGGGCTAAAATGGGCCCATGTCTAAATCAGGCCTCTAACTGGGCGAAAGTCATGGGCTGTAGTTGGGCCCGAATATTCGGCGAACAATTAACGGGCCAGACCTGGCTTCAGGCCATAAATGGGCCCAAATATTGGGCGAACAATTAACGGGCCAGATCTGGTTTCGGGCTGTAAATGGGCCTTTATTAAGCAGGCCGTTATTGGGCTGGCCCACTAGTACCTGATTAAGTTCTACGGGCCTTTGACTGGGCCGGCCTTTTTAACCTATATGGGCCTCCGTTAGGCCCAGCCACGTGTCGACGTACCATAGGCATGTCTCCTCCAATGGACGGGCGACATCTGGCCCACTAACGGCCAATCAGAATTTTACACGTGGAAATTTCCAATTGGTCGGGGCTGTTAACGGGTTATCGGATCCAAAATCCGACCCGGTAGCTTAACGGCGTTCCGTTACAGCGGATGCCATGTGTCGGTCACCCTCGATGTAAGCACTTCGCGTGACGCGATTTATCGTCATGGAAGTGGACACTTCGTGATGATAATTTTGGTAATGTCATGGAACACTTCTACGACATCACAGGTATGACTATCTTGATTCTATCATAAATTTGTCATGGATGTACATGCATGACAAAAAACGCGACCTACTGTGACAAACACGTATCATCACGGAAGTGTATTTTTTTTGTAGTGTTAGGAGAATGATGTGATGGACATGACCCATCCGTTAGCTTAGCGTATTGATCGTTCAGTTCTATTGCTATCGCTTTCTTCATATTCCTTCGACTATGAGATTATACAACTCCCGGATAAGAGAAGGAATGCCTTGTGTGCTATCAAATGTCACAACATAACTAGGTGATTATAAAGATGCTCTACATGTATCTCTGAAGGTGTTTGTTGGGTTGGAATAGATCGAGATTGGGATTTGTCACTCCGAGTATCAGAGAGGTATCTCTGGGCCCTCTCGGTAATACACATCATAAGAAGCCTTGCAAGTAAAGTGACTACTGAGTTAGTTGTGGGATGATGTATTACGGAACGAGTAAAGAGACTTGCCGGTAACGACATTGAACTAGGTATGAAGATACCAATGATCGAATCTCGGGCGAGTAACATATCGATAACAAAGGGAATAACATATGTTGTCAGAACGGTTCGACCGATAAAGATCTTCGTAGAATATGTGGGAACCAATATGAGCATCCAGGTTCCGCTATTGGTTATTGACCGGAGAGGTGCCTCGAACATGTCTACATAGTTCTCGAACCCGTAGGGTCCGCACGCTTAACGTTCGATGACGATTTTGTATTATATGAGTTATGTGATTTGGTGACCGAATGTTGTTCGGAGTCCTGGATGAGATCATGGGCATGACGAGGAGTCTCGAAATGGTTGAGAGGTAAAGATTGATATAGAGGACGATAGTATTCGGACAGGAAGTGTTCCGGAGGGTACCGGGTACATATCGGGTCACCGGAAGGGGTTCCGGGCACCCCCCCCCCCCCCCGGCAAAGATATGGGCCTAATGGGCCAAGAGGGGAAACGCAGTAGCCAGCATGGGCTGTTGCGGCCCCCATATGGGCTGCACTAGAGGAGAAAGGAAAGAGGGGAAGAGAGAAGGAAGGGGAGGGATTCGGCCTCCCCCTTCCTTCCCTCCTCCCTCCTCTTTCCTTCCCCCACCGGTAAAAAAGGAACGGGGGGCCAAATTGGGGAGGAATCCCAAGTAGGATTCGGCCTACTTGGTGCGCCCCCCTTGGTTGCTCCCTCTCCCTCCCACCTATATATATGAGGGGGGAGGCGCCTAGAACACATAACAACATCTGTTAGCCGTGTGCGGCGCCCCCCTCCACAGATTACACCCTCGGTCATATTCTCGTGGTGCTTAGGCGAAGCCATCTGCGGATCACTTCACCATCACCGTCACCACACCGTCGTGTTGATGAAACTCATCTACTTCCTCGACACTTTGCTGGATCAAGAGTTCGAGGGACGTCATCAAGCTAAACGTGTGCAGAACGCGGAGGTGTTATACGTTCAGAGCTTGATCGGTCGGATCTATAACAAGTTCGACTACATCAACCGTGTTGTGAAACGCTTCCGCTTTCAGTCTACGAGGGTACGTAGACACACTCTCCCCCTCTCGTTGCTATGCATCTCCTAGATAGATCTTTCGTGGGCGTAGGAATTTTTTTTGAAATGCATGCTACGTTTCCCAACAGTGGCATCCGAGCCAGGTCTATGCGTAGATGATATGCACGAGTAGAACACAAAGAGTTGTGGGCGGTGATCGTCATACTGCTTACCACCAATGTCTTATTTTTATTCGGCGGTATTGTTGGATGAAGCGGCCCGGACCAACCTTACATGACTACGTTCATGAGACCGGTTCCACCGACAGACATGCAACTAGTTTTGCATAAAGGTGGCTAGTGGGTGTCCGTTTCTCCTACTTTAGTTGAATCGAATTTGACTGGGGCCAGTCCTTGTTGAAGGTTAAAATAGCAAACTTGATAGATCACCGTTGTGGTTTTGTGTGTAGGTAAGAACGGTTCTTGCAAGAAGCCCGTAGCAGCCACATAAAACTTGCAACAACAAAGTAGAGGATGTCTAACTTTTTTTTTGCAGTTCATGTTGTGATGTGATATGGTCAAGACATGATGTGATATACATTATTGTATGAGATGATCATGTTTTGTAGAAGTCACTGGCAACTGGCAGGAGCCTTATGGTTGTCTCTTTATTGTATGAAATGCAAACGCCATGTAATTGCTTTACTTTATCACTATGCGTTAGCGATAGTTGTAGAAGCAATAGTTGGCGAGACGACGACGACGCTACGATTTAGATCAAGGTGTCAAGCCGGTGATGATGGAGATGATGACGGTGCTTTGGAGATGGAGATCAAAGGCACAAGATGATGATGGCCATATCATGTCACATATTCTGATTGCATGTGATGTTTATATTTTATGTATCTTATTTTGCTTAGTACGGCGGTAGCATTATAAAATGATCCATTAACTAAATTTCAAGGTATAAGTGTTCTCCCTGAGTATGCACCATTGCGACAGTTCGTCGTGTTGAGACACCATGTGATGATCGGGTGTGATAGACTCTATGTTCACATACAACGGGTGCAAGAAAGTTTTGCACATGCGGAATATTCAGATTAAACTTGACAAGTCTGGCATGTACACACATGGCCTCGGAACACTGGAGACCGAAAGGTCGAACGTGAATCATATAGTAAATATGATCAACATAGAGATGTTCACCATTGAAGACTACTCCATCTCATGTGATGACCGACATGGTTTAGTTGATTTGGATCGCGTATCATTTAGATGACTTGAGGGATGTCTATCTAAGTGGGAGTACTTAAGTAATATGATTAATTTAACTTAATCTATCATGAACCCTCGTGGGCCCCTCACAGCTCCACCGACTTGGAGTGGACATGAAGTGCTTAGCTTTGGGTTCAATCTTGCGGTGCCCTTTCCTAGTGACAGCAAGGGCAGCAAGGCACGTATTGTATTGTTGCCATCGAGGATAAAAATATGGGGTTTATATCATATTGCTTGAGTTTATCCCTCTACATCATGTCATCTTGCTTAATGCGTTACTCTGTTCTTATGAACTTAATACTCTAGATGCATGCTATATAGCGGTCGATGTGTGGAGTAATAGTAGTATATGCAGAATCGTTTTCGTCTACTTGTCGCGGACATGATGCCTATATACATGATCATGCCTAGATATTCTCATAATTATGCACTTCTCTATCAATTGCTCGACAGTAATTTGTTCACCCAGCGTAGTACTTATGCTATCTTGAGAGAAGCCACTAGTGAAACCTATGGCCCCCGGGTCTATTCTCCATCATATAAGTTTCCAATATATTTTACTTTGCAATCTTTACTTTCAATCTATATCATAAAAATACCAAAAATATTATCTTATAATCTCTATCAGATCTCACTTTTGCAAGTGGCTGTGAAGGGATTGACAACCCCTTTATCGCGTTGGTTGCAAGGTTCTTATTTGTTTGTGTAGGTACGAGGCGACTTGCGTGTAGTCTCCTACTGGATTGATACCTTAGTTCTCAAAAACTGAGGGAAATACTTACGCTACTTTGCTACATCACCCTTTGAAAGGACAAGTGCTCCCTGGGTGATTTTGGTAATTAATGTCAACATATCTATTGTTGGACTAACACTTTTACCTAGTATGTTTTAGACAAGTTCAACAATAGAGTGGCATGGACTAAAGGATGTGGAACCCCTTCAAGATGCTAAGGACAAAGGATTGGCTCAAGCTCCAAGCTCAAGACTCTACATTTTCTATTTTAGTGATCCAAGATCACATTGACTCTATAGGAAAAGCCAATACTATCAAGGAGGGATGAGGTGTTGCTTAATGGCTTGCTTGCTCAAATGCTTAGTGATATGCTCCAAAGCCCTCGACTACTTTCTCACATCCACATATGTCCTAAACCTAAAGTCTAACTCGGCCCCACTGATTCTTTCTATCCGGCGCCACCGAGTTCAGATGTCTTAGCCACTGCCACAAACCCTAGGCAAATCGGTCTCACCGATAGGGATCTCGGTCTCGCCGAGATGGGATTGTAATCTCTCTGTATGTATCTATTACCAAAATCGGTCTCACCAAGTTTGCGTAATCGTTACTACCGATATTACAATGCAAATTCTCTGGTTAGCTTATTGCCAAAATCGATCCCACCGAGTTTTTGTAATCGGTCTCACCAAGATTACGTTATGCCCTAACCCTAACCATATCGGTCCTACCGAGTTGCATGTCGGTCCCATCGAAAATCCTAACGGTCACTAGATTTGCTGAATTGGTCCGACCGAGTTTCTCAATTCAGTCCCACCGAGTTTGGCAAGTTGTGTGTAACGGTTAGATTTTGTGTGGAGGCTATATATACCCCTCCACCCACTCTTCATTCGTGGAGAGAGCCATCAGAACGAACTACACTTCCAGCATACATTTTCTGAGAGAGAACCACCTACTCATGTGTTGAGGCCAAGATATTCCATTCCTACCATATGAATCTTGATCTCTAGCCTTCCCCAAGTTGCTTTCCACTCAAATCTTCTTTCGACCAAATCCAAATCTTGTGAGAGGGAGTTGAGTGTTGGGGAGAATATCATTTGAAGCACAAGAGCAAGGAGTTCATCATCAACACACCATTTGTTACTTATTGGAGAGTGGTGTCTCCTAGATTGTCTAGGTGTCACTTGGGAGCCTCCGACAAGATTGTGGAGTTGAACCAAGGAGTTTGTAAGGGCAAGGATACCGCCTACTTCGTGAAGATCTACCGCTAGTGAGGCAAGTCCTTCGTGGGCGACGGCCATGCTGGGATAGACAAGGTTGCTTCTTCGTGGACCCTTCATGGGTGGAGCCCTCCGTGGACTCACACAACCGTTACCCTTCATGGGTTGAAGGCTCCATCAACGTGGATGTACGATAGCATCACCTATCAGAACCACGACAAAAACATCTGTGTCTCCAATTGCGTTTGAATCCTCCAATACCTTCCCTTTACATTCTTGCAAGTTGCATGCTTTACTTTCCGCTTCTTATATACTCTTTGCATGCTTGCTTGTTATGTATTGTGAGTGTTAAACTTGTGCCTAAACTCCACTTGAACTTAAAGAAGTTAAAAACTGCAACTTTTGGTACTTAGTGTCTAATCACCCCCCCCCCCTCTAGACACCTCTTCTCGATCCTTTTAATTGGTATCAGAGCATTGGTCTCCATTGCTTTGGTTTAAACACCATTGGAGGAAGATGGATGAGTCTATAATTGGGAGTCTTAGACATAGAGTGCCTATACTTGATGGAAAGTACTTTCATGAGTGGACAAATGAGATGCTTGTGATTTTCAGTCAATATCATTTGAACAAGTACATTGCTAGTCCTTGTGCACCTCATGTTGATCCTATGCATCCTACCCTTGATGAGTCAATTGACATGATTCGCAATCTTAGAACTGTTGAACTTATCACTAGAGGCTTGCCTAGAAACTTGATTGGATGTTTGCCTACTCTTAAGTGTGCCTACACCATATGGAAATTTCTTGAGGAACGTTTTCCAAATTATTCCTTGAAAAATCTAGATGAAATTATCCATAAGTCTATTACCTTGAGTAAGATGAATTTCAGTGATTCTATGTTTGGTGATTGTCTATTTGAGCTTACAAACCTTATGCGTGCCAAAGGAGATGTTGGAATTATTAGTGATATTATTTCCGAAGCTATAAAAATTCATAAACAAGATCATTGTCAAACTCACTCTAACGAATAACCCTCTCTAGGATTTGATCCACCACATGACAATGTCGAACATGGATACTATGACGAGGACGATGATAATGACTTTGATCTTGATGATGCAATGAGACACTTTGGTCTTATGGAAAATCTTCGGGGATATATGGCAGGAGGAAAGGAATGGGTTCTTGATAGTGGATGTACCGATCACATGACCGGAGATAAAGATATGTTTTGTGAGCTTGCTGAAAACGATGGTCCTCGAAAGTATGTCACTTTCGGTGACAACTCAAAAGGTAAGGTGGTTGGCCTCGGTAAGGTGGCCATATCACATGATAGCTCCATACAAAATGTCATGCTCGTTGAATCTCTTGGCTACAACTTACTTTCAGTATCTAGACTTGTTGATTTCGGTTTCAATGTCCTATTTACTGAAGTAGATTGCCAAGTGTTTCGTAGAGATAATCATAAAATGGTCTTTACCGGTGTACGTAGAGGTGATCTATACATTGTTGATTTCACTAAAAACGCTCAACCTAGAACTTGCTTTATTGCTAAATCTTCTAAAGGTTGGTTATGGCATAGACGATTAGGTCATGTTAGCATGCGAAACCTTGACAAGCCTATTAAAGGAAATAATAACCTTGGCGTTAACAATGTCATATTTGATAAGGATAGACTTTGCAGCACTTGTCAGGCAGGTAAACAGGTTGGAGGGAGGCATCCCGTGAAGAACATCATGACCATAAGGAGGCCACTCGAGCTACTTCACATGGATCTTTTTGGTCCCAACGCCTACAAAAGTCTCGGTGGAAATTCTTTTGGTCTAGTTATAGTTGATGATTTTTCAAGATTTATGTGGGTGTTCTTTCTTGATGATAAATCGCAGGTTCAAAGGATTTTCAAAAACTTCGCTAGGAAGGCCCAAAATCAATTTGATGTGAAGATCAAGAAGGTTCACAGCAACAACGGAATGGAGTTCAAGAACACAAATGTGGATACCTTTATTGACGAAGAAGGTATTTCACACGAGTTCTCCGCTATGTACACACCTCAACAAAATGGAGTTGTTGAGAGGAAGAACCGGACGCTCATCGAAATGGAGAGAACGATGATTGATGAGTACAACACGCTGAAGCACTTTTGGGCGGAAGCGGTTGAGACAGCTTGTCATGCAACAAATCGCTTGTATCTTCACAAGCTACTCGGCAAGACGGCATACGAGCTTCTCACCGGTAACAAACCCCAAGTTGGATACTTTCGAGTATTCGGCTCAAAGTGCTACATTCTTGATAAGCATCGTCGTTCTAAATTTGCTCCTAAGTCTCATGAAGGTTTCCTACTTGGTTATGGCTCAAACTCTCACACATACCATGTCTACAAAAATTTCACCCGAAAGGTTGAAGAAACGGTAGATGTGAAGTTTGATGAATCTAACGGCTCGCAAGTAGAGCAATTGCCAATTTATGTAGGAGACAAAGATCCCTCGGAAGCAATCCAAGACTTGTCTATTGGCAAGATTCGCCCAACGGAGGCGAAGGAGAGCACCTCGTCCATCCAAGTGGAAGCTTCTACCGCACGACAAGGTGAACCAAGAGTTGATATGGAAGCATCCACAAGTGGGATACACCAAGATGAAGAAAACGAGGAAGTGCACCAAGACGAACGTCAACAACCTCCTTCTCCACCATGATAAGAGAATGACAACGCCAACAATGAAGAAGACCAAGAAGAAGAACAAGATGAAGGAGATGTTCAACCAAGACCCAAGCAAAAGCTTTCACGAGTTCGAGAAAGAATTGCTAAAGATCATCCCATCAAGCAAATCTACAATGATATCCAAACCGGGAGAATCACTCGCTCTAAAACTCATTTAGCTAACTTTTGTGAACACTATTCATTCATCTCTAGCATTTAACCTATGAAGGTTGAAGAAGCTTTGGAAGATCCGGATTGGATAAACGCTATGCATGAAGAGCTACACAAATTTGAGAGAAATCAAGTGTGGACATTGGTTGAGAAGCCCGACAACAACCACAACATCATTGGTACCAAATGGGTGTTTCGCAACAAGCAAGATGAAGATGGACAAGTAGTTCGCAACAAAGCACGTCTCATCGCCCAAGGCTAGACACAAGTCGAAGGTATTGACTATGGTGAGACTTATGCTCCCGTTGCTAGACTTGAGTCCATTCGCATCTTACTTGCCTATGCTAATCACCATGATATCACCTTATACCAAATGGACATTAAAAGTGCCTTTCTAAATGGTGAAATAGAGGAGGAAGTTTATGTTAAGCAACCTCACGGCTTTGTTAATCCTAAGAAACCTGATCATGTTTACAAACTTCACAAAGCTCTTTATGGTCTTAAACAAGCTCCTAGAGCGTGGTATAAATGCTTGACCAAGTTCCTTATTGAAAAAGGCTTTGAAATTGGAAAATTAGATTCTACTCTTTTTACTAAAAGGGTCAATGGAGAACTATTTGTATGCCAAATCTATGTTGATGATATTACATTTGGTTCTACTAACCCTCATTTTAGTGAAAAGTTTGGAAAGCTAATGTCGGAGAAGTTTGAGATGTCTATGATGAGTGAACTCAAATTCTTTCTTGCTTTGCAAATCAAGCAAACGAAGGAAGGTACCTTTGTCTCTCAAATGAAGTACACCAAGGACTTATTCAAGAAGTTCAATATGCAAGAATGCAAAGGTATGACTACACCCATGCCTACTAGTGGACATCTTGACTTGACCAAAGATGGTGAACCGGTTGATCAAAAGGTTTATCGCTCTATGATTGGTTCATTGTTATATCTATGTGCTTCACGTCCCGATATCATGCTAAGTGTGTGCATGTGTGCACGATATCAAGCTGCTCCTAAAGAATGTCATCTTAAGGCCGTGAAAAGGATAGTGACATACTTAATCCATACACCAAATTTTGGCATTTGGTATCCAAAGAGGGCTTCTTTCAATCTTGTTGGCAACTCCGACTCGGATTATGCCGGTGACAAGGTTGATAGAAAGTCCACTTCGGGTACTTGTCAATTTCTTGGTAGATCTCTTGTATCTTGGTCTTCCAAGAAAAAAACTCAGTATCCTTATCCACCGCCGAAGCGGAATACATTGCCGCTGGTTCATGTTGTGCTCAATTACTTTGGATGACTGCCGGTGTTCTGGGAATGGGGGTACCCAGACTTGCCTGCCTGCGGCCTGCGGCGTGGCTGAAGGGGTGGCCCAGCACGGCCCATCTTCATCAGCACAAGCTCAAGACCCTCGTGAGGGACCAAGCCTCGCGAGGGGGCGACAGGAAGCTTCCTCAGGCACGGCCTCGTCAGGCTGGCTCGTGAGGAGGCGGAGAGATCAAGAGGTGCCCATGACGCAAGCCATGACGACCAAGGGCGCCAGGCGGGCGCCAGCCCGCGCAGTGTCCTCATTTCCTCTTTGGTGCAAAGGGGGCAAGCGCAGGCGAGAGCATCAAGCAAAGGCGTCTGTTTCGGTGCAACAAGACCAAGACCGTCGCAACGGGAGGAAGGAAGTCATCATGGAGCCCAAGACGGCGTCACCACCAGAGCCTTTGATAGGCGAGGACCAACTTTAGTCAGAATAAGTGTACTACATGTTCCCCTTCAAAATGGCCAATTGTTGGCGCCCTTCCCGCTCAATATTTGGGAAGAGGCCCAGGGCCCTTGCCTATAAGTAGGGCTAGCCACCACAATAGGAGGGGATGGAGACATCTCGCCTCGTCTTAGCTTGATCCAATCCGATCGAGAGCCTAGCCACAAGAACACCTCACCCTCGCGAGGCTGTTCTTCCTTGTATTGTTCGTCATCAGCCCAAGAGGCAATCCACCACACCACACACTGGAGTAGGGTGTTACACCACAATGGTGGCCCGAACCAGTATAAACCTTGTGTCTCTTGTGTTGTTCTTTTGGTAGTTTAGATCCTAGCGAGGCGACGAGGTGCAGGTAGGTAGGGGGTGAGATCTCCGCGTGCACCCCAGAGTTCGAACCTAGAGGGTCTGCCGGAACCCGAAATCCGACATTTGGCGCGCCAGGTAGGGGTGCACCGAAATCCGTCTTCCGCCGCCCTGATCTTCACTGCCCACCATCCATGTCAGACGCTTGTCAGGCCCGCGCCAAGCACCGAGCCGCTCTCGCTACCCGCATCACCCAGACGGCCCCGCTGGCCGCCGCTTCGCTGCTCTTCGCCGCCGTCATTAACGCCGCCATCGGCCCGGTGGGGAACGAGCAACAAGCATCGCCCCAAAGATCCGTCTGTGAGGCGAGACAGCCGCACCGCTACTCCTTCACTCGCCCCAGCTGGTTCTTCGTCTCGCGCGCTCCGCGCGCCCATGGAGGCTCGACCTGCGCTCATCGCGGCAAACGAGCTCCTGCGCTACCACCCTATCGACGACGTCTACAAAGAGTGGCTCGACCGCGTCGCCGAGCTCGTCCGTGCCGCAGGGGGCTCCCCCGCGCCCTCCTTCTCGCTGCACCGCGCCCCGCCCTGCACGGACGATGAAGCTCCAGGGGCGCCTCAGCCGCCTCCCCCTTAAGAAGGCGCCTTGGCCCCAAGGCACGTGCCCCTGGGCGGAACCCACTCCGTCCGGCGCCAGCACAGCAAGAGCAGAGCTGTCAAGAGGTCCCTCGCCCCCAAGAAGCTACCTGAGTGCTCCTCAGACCGCCTGCCACGCATCAAGGCCTCGCCTCCAAAGCATGCTAAGACTCGCTGCTTCCCCAAATGGGCAACAAGATGGGGACCCGCAAGACCAGGCTCTTCGTCACCAAAGGCCTCCTGTACACAAAGAGCCGTCGCGCTTTCACCACCGAAGGCCGCAGCTTCGTGGCCCGGCAAGTTGAAGTCGACCTGCCTCCTCGCTTCTGACGGCACGGCCGACCCTGCGAGTTCCTTCAGCTCTACGAGCTGGGCATCGAAGCCGCCAATGGGGAAGAGAAGGTCATGGCGAACTGGTTTCCCATGGCACTCAAGGACGGGGCCCGTACCTGGCTCCTGAACCTGGCTCCCGGCACGATCTACTCCTGGGACAAGATGCGCACCCGCTTCATCGCCAACTTCCAAGGTACCTGCGGACGGCCTCTCGCCGTGGAGCGACATGCGCCGCATCAAGCAGTAGCCATGGGAGACCCTGCAGAAGTACATCCAGCGCTTCAACAACGCACGCCTCAAGATTCCCAAGGTGACCGAGGAGGCCATCATCTCAGCCTTCTCCGACGGTGTGCGAGACGTCAAGATGAAGGAGGAGCTGGCGATGCATGAAGATCTGTGCACATCCTTGGAGCTGTTCAACTTGGCGACCAAGTGCGCCAGGGCTGAGGAAGGACGCCTTTCCCTCCTCGAGCTGCCAGCCGCAGACCCAGAAGAGAAGAAGCCCAAGGACAAGGACGTGAAGCGCAAGGGGGCTGCCGTGCTCACGGCAGAACCAGACACCAAGCGACGCAGAGATCAGCCCGAGTCTTCCAAGGGCAGCCGGTACTGTGTGTACCACGACCTCCACACCCACAACACAAACGAATGTCAAGAACTCCGAGCCGTGCGAGAAGGGAGAATCAGTCGATGCCCCGACCGCAACGATCGAGGCTACGGCCGAGGAGGAGGAAGAAATGCAGGGCGCTGGGAAGACCGTGGCCCTCGCCAAGGGTGGCGTGACCGACCTCGCGAGGATCGCTGGCAGGATCAGCCTCGCGAGGATCGCCCGCAAGGAAACGCAGGCCTCCCTCCTCTGCTACCGCAACCAAGGAGAAATGAGGACCATCATCAGGACGAGGGGGCTGGGGGCTTCCAGGAGCCGCACGCGATCGCTTGCATCCTGGGTGGAACTCAAGCCCCAGCCTCTCAACGCATCTTCAAGCAGTTCGCCTGCGAAGTGAATGCAGTCCTCCCCAAGCTCGAGGCCAGGCGCCCTCTCAGGTGGTCAGCGTGCGCCATCACGTTCAGCTCAGCAGATCAGCTCAAGTGCGCGGCCACAGCCTGAGTCCTCCCGATGCTTTGTTCCCTAATCATCAGCAATGTGCAAGTCACCAGGACCCTCATCGATGGCGGAGCAGGGCTCAATGTCCTGTCCGTAGAGACATTCAACAATCTCCAAGTGCCTTTCAATCAGCTTCAGCCAACCAAGCCTTTCTCCGGAGTCGCTGATGGCTCCACAGTTCCGATTGGGCAGGTCCGCCTCCCTGTCACCTTCGGGGCGCGCGACAACTACCGCACCGAGCTCATCGACTTCGATGTCGCCCACATTCGACTGCCATACAATGCCATCCTCGGGTACCCAGCTCTGGCCAAGTTCATAGCCGTGACTCATCACGGCTACAACGTCCTCACGATGTCAGGAAGCGGCGGAGTCATCACGGTGCCTTGTGAAGAAAGAGACGCAGTGTGCTCCCTGGAGCGAGCTTTTCAAGCCGCATCACTTGAAGACCCAGATCGCAGGAGCGGGAGGCTCCCCGAGACTGCTCCCAAGAAGAAGAAGACATCGCCAGGCCCGACCCCTCAGGAGGCAGGCCCCTCAGGGTCCGCGCCTGTTCAGGGGGCACCTCCTTCTGTCGCATAGGAAGGCACGCCCGACGCCCTCCTCAAGCAAGGCTCGAGGGCTCTCTCCTGGAGGGCCACCGACCTTCCTAAGGTCACGAGGGAGGCGCTTGGGCACCACTTGGAGGCGTGTTTCAAAGCATGTTTCCCTCAGGAAGGAGCGAGGCAAGGAGGGCCAAACCCTCAGGAGTTCACAGCCGGATCATTCAGAGCTGCAGGAGTCAAGAGTCATGAGTGGCAGCCGCCACTCCGCCGTAGCTCCCCATCCAGCGAGGATGGTGGGCTGCGCGTCTGCATCGACATACCAGGCTCAACCGAGCCGCCTCTCAAGGGCGCCTGCCCCACGCTGGGGCGCCAAGGTCCACCCCACGCCTACGCTCGATGCCCTACGGCTGCGTGCCGAACGCGGGCCGCCACGGCCAAGACCTCATGGGGAACATCACGGAGGCTCAAGAGACCAAAGGCGTTCCGCAGTCCTGGCGGAGATGGAGATGGTCCACAAGGAGCCACCAGCGCCTCTGGAGCCTCCCGAGGCTCCTGGGCCTGGGGGCTCGTGAAGATCGGCTCCCGCAGCCCGCGACGTCCCCTACTTCAGCATCCCTTCGTCTTCAATGTTATCAGGTGACATCCTTCAAGTTTCATTTCCAGCCGAGCGCCTCTAAGGCTGCATCATTCCCAGGCCGCGTGGGTCCGTCCTCGCGGCGTGTATCCTTTTACTTCATGTTCTGGCTTACCTTATCGGGGCGCCTCGGGCTGCATCATCCCCAAAGTCGCTCGGGCGGACTCCGGTGGCATGTACCCCTCTTATGCGTTTATTTCGGGTCATGCATCGACCCATCATGATTGTTATTTGATGCCTGTCCACGGCACCCCTTCTTCCTTCATGTCGGACGCTTGCACGTTAAAGGGGGGGTACCTGAGCATCGCGACTCATGGGCTCCTACTGGCTCTCCAGCCCTCACCCTCTGGCCTTGTCCACGGCATCGCGACCTGGCATATCAGCGATGGCTGAGACCCGCTCGAGGGCCGGGACCCGAGGATGTAGAGCGTCGGCATCTAACCAAATTTGCAGGAACACATCACAAGTTAAAGCCCAGTGCCAGGCGCAACCCGCCTTGAGGTAGGGCCCCGTGAGTCCCGCGCTAGCTCACGGGTGCCCAGATACACCTTGTCAGGCCCTACCGTGTCGGGCCAGTATGGGTCAGACACGCCTGGGCTCCTCCCGAGGGGAGCCCCTCCCACAGCACTGGAAGCACCATGTTCACTGGCTGACGACGACACCGCCGAGGAGCTGCTATGCCCGTACACATACGGAAGCGCTATGCTCTGCGCTGGTGATAAACAACTAAGGGTGGCCCCCGGCCGCATCAACCTCAGGGAGCCCAGAGCTCAATGTCTGGCCTCACCGCAACGCCTCCCCTCGGGAGTGACGCATGAGGGGGCTGGGCACGGGGGCTTCGCCTCGGTCACGCCCAGATGTACGCCACCCAGCTAGGCCCCTCGGGCCTGGCTCGTCGCACGTCCCTCCCCGAGCGGAGCCAAGGTACGAAGGTCGTTTGAACGTCAAGGGGACTCGAGCATCGCGACTCAGAGCCTAACTGGTCACGTAGCCCCTCACTCCTTAGTTCCGAAAGGCTAACAGCGGTTGAGGTATGCTGGGCCGGCTCTGCAGACGAGAACGGTAAATTCACCCATACATCTCACCTTCCTACTTGATGTTCGTGGCGCTTAAGGGGGACTCCTGAGCATCGCGACTCAGAGCCTAACTTGTCACGTAGCCCCTCACTCCTTGGTCCTGCCCTGTTTCCGGTCGGGGCTAATGGCGGCTGAGAGAGCAAGCGGGCTCGCCGGCAGAGAACATAAGCAAGTAGGAAGGAAAAGCGCAAATCTCAAGGAATTCAAAAGCAAATATTACAGTCCATAACTGTTGTCACAACACCAAACGCGAAATTTAAACGCCTCCCGAGGCATGATGCATGTTGCAGGAGCTGAAAGCGTAGCAGGAGCCACAAAGGAGTCACTTGTTGACGGCGGAGCTGCGCTGGGCGGGTTCGCCTCGTGAAGCCTCAGGACCGGCAGCGCCTCGCTTCGGCTTGGTGCTGAAGGTCCGGAACTTCGCCAGCAGAGCCTCCGCTCGACCCTTCACGGCCTCAGCAGCGGCAGCGGCAAGCTCGCCGCCAACGGGCTCCAGCAGGCTATCGAGGTCGACGTTGGGATCGCGAAGGTAGACGTGGGTAAGCACGCGCGTCAGCGCTGCAGAAGACAGGACACGCGCCTCGGCCTCAGCCGTAGGGCCAAGGCCGAGGGTGACATCTTCAAGGGTGCGGATCAGGAAGGGAAGCAGCTTGGCAGGGCCATCCTCGGCGCCCGGCCGGGCTTGTGTGCCGCTGTCGTAAAGCGACCTCAGCAAGGTGCGAGCCTTCACCTCCATCTCCGCGAAGGCCACGCGGTCCTCGGCGAGGACCCGCGCCTTGCCGTCCAGCTCGATCCTCTTCGCCTCCAACTCCTGCTCCAGCGCACCCAGGCGGTCGCGACGCTTGTCAAGCTTGGCACTCCGGTCCTTGACGGCCGCCTCGCGAGCCTTCATGTCTTCCTCCTTCTCTTGGCGAATGCGGGCCTCCTTGGCAAGCTGGTCACAGAGCCCTGCCTTCGCTCTCCAGTGCCTTGCAGCGACCTCGGACATCGGCTACCTCCCCCAAGGCGGCGTCGCGAGCAGCCTTCGCCCCAAGGACGGCCTGCTTCTCCTTGTCGCAAGCCGTCGCGGCCTGAACCAGCGCCGCTCGAATCAAAGCGTCAGAGCGAACCCAGCCAGAGGCCAGCTCCAAGCGCCCGGCCACCAAGCGAGGGTCGGCGCCCAGAAGATCTTGCCGCAGCCGGTCCAGTTCAATAGCAGCACGATCCAGGACAGTGGGAGGAGTCGGAGAGACAGCAGTTGGTGGAGTAGGAGGAGAGGTCGGCAACAGAACCACAAGATCTCGAGGCGGGACCTTCAGACCCCAACAACAAGGCGGTGGCATCGTGCAAGGATACCTCAGAGTCGCTTGGGCCATGGGGTGAGCTTCGCCCTCACTAGCTCCGCCAAGCCTCGCGAGGATGACCGGCAGGAGAGGCCTGTGGTCTTGCCGTCACCTTCTTTTCATGCAAGGAGGCGCTGCCCAGACAAAGCCTCGAGCTCCCTTCAGCTTCTTCAGCCGCACGCGCCAGCCTAGCCAAGAGATACAGATATCAAGCCTCAAATGACAAAGCAAGGAATAAAACAAGAATCAAGCGCCATCGTCATCGCCGCTGGGCTCGAGCAACCTCCGGCGTGCATTGAAGCCCGAGTGCCGGCTGCAAGGATCAGCATCAAGAGGACCGGGAGCAGGAGGCACGCCTGGATCGCCTCGGGCCGGGCAGACCTGCTGGGACCAGCCCGATCCTGTCTTTCTTCGGATCGGGGCAAGCTCTCGGCGCCCGCTCGCCATCGCCATCCTCGCCATCGCTCGGCAAGAGGCGGAGAGCACGGACCTGCGCCGGGGGAGGGTGCTCGCCTCCCGTCCAGTCGCCTCGAGTCGAGGCCCCTCTTCCGCTTCTCTTCTTCCTCCTCTCGCTGGAGCCGGGAGGACACGTTCACCGTCGCCAGGGGCACGGGTCTCGGGAACCTCCGCGGGCACGGGCCCGTCCCCATTGAAGACGGGCATGGAGTCCACCGCCAGCTCCCAATCATCTCGAAGGAACAGGGGTACAGGAGCGCCCTCCAGCCTCGCCACGTCTCCCCCGACCAAAGATTGGAGGACCACGGCCAGGTCTTCGTCGGCCAAGATCAGGGCCAAGGCGGGCCTCCACAAGTGAAAGCGAGTATCGACGAAGCGGGGCCACCTGGTGCTCCAGAACTCCCTCAGAGCGACGCCCGGTCAGCTTCGCCCGTCGCCATGTTGCCCGCCACGTGTCATCGTTCATCTTCTCCAAAGACCGGCCGGCGGGGATCCACGAGTTCCGTGCGAGACCAACCGTCGGAGGTCGTGGGCTGCTCTGTGGGCAGAATCAGCCGAGGGTGGATGCACCCAGCGTCTACCATGACCCACTTGCTCCTGAAGCCCTCAATCCTCTTCACGGGCTTCGAGATGGCGTTGGAGCTGCCATACGCGACAAATCTCGCGCACGCGGAGATGGGCCCGCGAGAGGTCCGGAGGTAGAAGTAGTGGCGCAGCAAGGCCACTGAGGGCTGCACCCCGACATGAGCCTCACAATAGTAGGCGAAGATCGCCAGAAGAAGAACAGAGTTGGGGTGGATGTGCAGAGCTTGCAGTTTGTAATGGCGAGGACAGAAAAGAAGAACTCAGAAAAGGGAGGCACCAGACCGGCAGCAATGGCGCTCACGAAGAGCGGATAGAAGGTGCTTCCTTGGCCCTCGGGAAGGGCGGAGCCGGCCCTGAGCACCGCTGCCCCGTCGTTGCCTTGCGCCGCCACCATCCGGGCGCTACCGGAAAGGCCCTTTCTCCGACACATTCGGCGAGTCCAAGGCGGGTGAGTACCAAGCTCGGCCGGGATGGCGGGCGCCATGTCTTGCTAGGGCATGCGGTCAAGTAGATCTGGAGATTTCGCAGTGTGAAGGAAAAGCGCAAGAAAGGGGATCCGCAATGACACGAGAAGGCAAAGGAGGCGGTTTAGACGGTGCCGCACCATTGTCGATTCGCAGATTGCTAAAGGCGCCCACGCCCAATCAACCGCCACGCTGGCGCCTAAGGCCGCAGTCTGTTAGGGCTAGCGGCGTCAGACTTGCCCTTTGCTTCTCTACTAAGCCAAGTCCAGCGCCGCTTTGGGCCCGGGGCTCTTGCCGGGCGCTCGGGAACGGGGTACCAGACTTGCTCGCCTGCGCCTGCGGCGTGGCTCAAGGGGTGGCCCAAAGACGGACCATCTTCATCAAGACAAGCTCAAGACCTCGCGAGGGGCCAGATTGCATGGCGGACGACAGAAGCTTCCTCAAGCACAGCCTCGTCGGCTGGCTCGCGAGGAGGCGAGAGAGATCAAGGCGGGGTACCTCACGAGGTGCCCATGACGCAAAGCCATGACGACCAAGGGTGCCAAAGGCGCCCGGCCGCAGTGTCCTCATTTCCTCTTTGGTGCAAAGGGGGCAAGCGTAGGCGAGAGCATCAAGCAAAGGCGTCTGTTTCGGTGCAACAAGACCAAGACCGTCACAACGGCAGGAAGGAAGTCATTGTGGAGCCCAAGCCAGCGTCACCACCAGAGCCTTTGACAGGTGAGGACCAACTTTAGTCAGGATAAGTGTACTAGATGTTCCCCTTCAAAATGGCCAATTGTTGGCGCCCTTCCCGCTCAATATTCGGGAAGAGGCCCAGGGCCCTTGCCTATAAGTAGAGCTAGCCACCACAGTAGGAGCGGATGGAGACATCTCACCTCATCTTAGCTTGATCCAATCCGATCGAGAGCCTAGCCATTAGAACACCTCACCCTCGCGAGGTTGTTCTTCCTTATATTGTTCGTCATCAGCCCAAGAGGCAATCCACCACACCACACACTGGAGTAGGGTGTTACACCACAATGGTGGCCCGCATCAAAGATAAACCTTGTGTCTCTTGTGTTGTTCTTTTGGTAGTTTAGATCCTAGCGAGGCGACGAGGTGCAGGTA
Organism: Aegilops bicornis; assembly: GCA_021605145.1. NCBI lineage: Eukaryota > Viridiplantae > Streptophyta > Magnoliopsida > Poales > Poaceae > Aegilops > Aegilops bicornis. The sequence goes on along the minus strand of CM038672.1, from coordinate 623,597,459 downwards.
GGTAGGGGGTGAGATCTCCGCGTGCACCCCAGTGTTCGAACCTAGAGGGTCTGTCGGAACCCGAAATCCGACAATGACCCAAACTCTTAAAGATTATGGGATATATGTGAAACATGTTCCATTACTTTGTGACAATGAGAGTGCTATCAAGATTGCTCACAATCCCGTGCAACACTCTCGAACTAAGCATATTGAAGTTCGTCATCATTTCATTCGATATCATGTTGCCAAAGGGGACATTAATCTGAAGCATGTTCGCACTGAAAAGCAATTAGCAGATATTTTCAACAAACCACTTGATGAGAAAGTGTTTTGCAGGTTAAGAGGTGAATTGAAGATCATTGATGCTTCAAACTTGGAGTAGGAACTCCATTGGATACATGCAAGACATGAGCTTATGACTAATCCTCGATATTTCTCTTCTGAAGATAATCTTATATCTTGGATATATTTTCACCTTGCATGTTATCTAACCCTTGTAGGAACTTGGATGAATCTAAATCTATGAGATTGCAACTCATTCACATCTTGAGCAATCTCTACATCACCAAGTCTCTAAACAATGGTGGTTGAAGCCAAGGAAGCACGAAACCATTCAAACATATCCTTTGACAAATTCTATGTTGAGTTTCATGATTGTCATTTTGGATACACAAGTGCTCTTCCTTGCAAAAACTAACCCATGTAGGTAGATGAACTCAAATTCCAAGTGGTGCTCCCAACTCTTGATGAGCTACATCAACCTTGAGCAACCCACACAAGTTCAACTACGTGATCACGATCAACACCACCACCCAAGGTATGTTATTCCATCTTAAAGAAGCTTTACTCCAAGTCATGAGTCAAAGCAACTCGACAAGATGTGAATACATCAAGATGCTTAAACGAGAAATGGTAACCCCATTTTGAGCTTAAACGATGAGTATTACCTATGATCAAGTGATCTCACTTGACTCCTAAGTCAATATACTCTAACATAGGTGATTTTGTCGCCGACCATTTCTAGATGAAGTTCTCTTGTGTTCTTTTCTGTGCTCTTGCATTTATCTCTTGCACATCTGTTTCCCCTTTCAAGAAAAACCTTCATCTAGATTTCTTTTCTTTTCTATTTGTTCTGCATTCCCTGCATCCAATTCATTGCAAATCTTTCAGTTAATTCCTTGCAAATCCTTGTGAGATCTTACTTTTCTAGAGAGCTGAGGTGACAAGTGTTTTCTCTGTGATGAACTCGGTCACACCGGTCTCTTGTTTTCGGACCAACTGAATCATTTCGGTGCAACCAAAGCATACCACTCGGTGCCACCGATTTCACTACAGGAAAGACATTTTGCCATTCGTTCCTACATTACTCTTGATCCAGCTCCACTCAATGAATCTTGTCCTCTACAAGCATCACATTTACCTTAGTGCTTTGTGATGTGACTCAAGGACCCAACCCATTCACGACAAATTCCAGAAGGCCCTTCTTGGAAATTGATGTCAAAGGGGGAGAGAGAGATCACATCAAAGCTTAATCATATATCTAGGGGGAGAGAATACTCAAGGAGAGAGTAATCTTCAAGGATCCAAGATGCTTGGTGTTCAAGAGGAGAGATGCCACATGTATTCTTGAGGGGAAAGACATGTTCATATGTGCTTATTTGCATTAGCTTTGTTCATTTGCTTCTTTGAGCTCTGATTTTTCTCTGATTTTATGTTCCCTATCTTCTCCCAGTATCCCATGCTAGATTCAGGGGGAGCAAGACTTCTAAGGGAAAGAATTCTTCAAATTCATTGCACATCTTTACCTTTGGGGACATGTCTATATCAAATGTGGTACTTAGTACTCACTCTCTACATGTCATCCCAGTCTTGGTACTCTTGTGGTTCTTTCTGTTTGCTCTGGCTAGTAAGTGCATCTGTGTTATCTAACCTTATTTTCACAAGTTCACTCCATCCTAAGCCAACTCAAGACCACAAGGTAAGTATATGCATCACAATCATGTGTATGAGGAATTCTTGCTGATGTACATACTGTTTGCAAGAAGGACTCATGAGCATGAAGGTACATTTCCCATATTCACATCTTTTGCTCTGATGCATATAGCCAAGATACATGTAACACATTGCTTACTCTGTCATGTTTATGCATTCACATGCTTCTATATTCCATATTCACATGATTGCATACATGTAGGGGGAGCCTATGCTTGTTACATGTCTTTCCAAAGCTTTACTTGCTATTCTCTATATCTTTATCTAAAGCTTTGATGTATGTTGTCATCAATTACCAAAAAGGGGGAGATTGAAAGCACAAGTGCTCCCTAGGTGATTTTGGTAATTAATTTCAACATATCTCTTGTTGGACTAACACTTTTACCTAGTATGTTTCAGACAAGTTCAACAATAGAGTGGCATGGACTAAAGGATGTGGAACCCCTTCAAGATGCTAAGGACAAAGGATTGGCTCAAGCTCCAAGCTCAAGACTCTACATTTTCTATTTTAGTGATCCAAGATCACATTGAGTCTATAGGAAAAGCCAATACTATCAAGGAGGGATGAGGTGTTGCTTAATGGCTTGCTTGCTCAAAATGCTTAGCGATATGCTCCAAAGCCCTCAACTACTTTCTCACATCCACATATGTCCTAAACCTAAAGTCTAACTTGGCCCGCCTGATTCTTTCTATTCGGCGCCACCGAGTTCAGATGTCTTAGCCACTGCCACAAACCCTAGGCAAATCGGTCTCACCGATAGGGATCTCGGTCTCACCGAGATGGGATTGTAATCTCTCTGTATGCATCTATTACCAAAATCGGTCTCACCGAGTTTGCGTAATCGGTACTACCGAGATTACAATGCAAACTCTCTGGTTAGTTTATTGCCAAAGTCGGTCCCACCGAGTTTGTGTAATCGGTCTCACCGAGATTATGTTATGCCCTAACCCTAACCATATCGGTCCTATCGAGTTGCATGTCGGTCCCACCGAAAATCCTAACGGTCACTAGATTTGCTGAATCGGTCCGACCGAGTTTCTCAATTCGGTCCCACCGAGTTTGGCAAGTTGTGTGTAATGGTTAGATTTTGTGTGGAGGCTATATATACCCCTCCACCCACTCTTCATTCGTGGAGAGAGCCATCAGAACGAACCTACACTTCCAGCATACATTTTCTGAGAGAGAACCACCTACTCATGTGTTGAGGCCAAGATATTCCATTCCTACCATATGAATCTTGATCTCTAGCCTTCCCCAATTTGCTTTCCACTCAAATCTTCTTTCCACCAAATCCAAATCTTGTTAGAGAGAGTTGAGTGTTGGGGAGACTATCATTTGAAGCACAAGAGCAAGGAGTTCATCATCAACACACCATTTGTTACTTCCTGGAGAGTGGTGTCTCCTAGATTGGCTAGGTGTCACTTGGGAGCCTCCGACAAGATTTTGCAGTTGAACCAAGGAGTTTGTAAGGGCAAGGAGATCGCCTACTTCGTGAAGATATACCGCTAGTGAGGCAAGTCCTTCGTGGGCTTACGACCATGGTGGGATAGACAAGGTTGCTTCTTCGTGGACCCTTCGTGGATGGAGCCCTCCGTGGACTCAAGCAACTGCTACCCTTCGTGGTTTGAAGTATCCATCAACGTGGATGTACGATAGCACCACCTATCGGAACCACGACAAAAACATCCGTGTCTCCAATTGCGTTTGAATCCTCCAATCCCTTCCCTTTACATTCTTGCAAGTTGCATGTTTTACTTTCCGCTGCTTATATACTCTTTGCATGCTTGCTTGTTATGTATTGTGAGTGTTAAACTTGTGCCTAAACTCCACTTGAACTTAAAGAAGTTAAAAACTGCAACTTTTGGTACTTAGTGTCTAATCACCCCCCCCCCCCCCTCTAGACACCTCTTCTCGATCCTTTCACCCTTTCCTCTTCAAGGGAAAAACCAACACAAGCTCAAGAGGTAGCAGTGTACCAAGCGGACACCCCTCGCCCGGCGCGGCACTGTACCCACGCGGCCCGTGACATCACCTACGTCAGGAGGAGCCATGCTCCCACGATGACCGGTCGGTACGGCCCGTAGGCGGCGGGCCTACCTGTCGGTGAGCCCTAGAAGGCGGTGAATCCCCGAGGAGGCGGCAACAAGGGCGGGTTGACTCCTAACAGGCAGCCCGTCTCCCCCTTGGAGTCTGTGCGCCATTAACTAGACAAGACGGGGTGTCGCTACAGTGAGCGCCCGCCAGGCGGCAGGACTGTAGCCATGCTCTCCCCGACAAAGCCTCTGTCATCAGAGGCAAGGCTACAGTTTAAAGCGGCCGGTATGGCCCGCATGCGGTGGGCCCTACCTGTCGGCCTAGAGCATGGCAGTCGGCGGGACCCACCAGGTGGCGGGCCCCAGCAGCCGGCGGAGAAGCCGGCAACCAGAGACACTAACGGTCGGGTCCTACACCCGGCCGGATTACCATTGTACCCTTTGGGGGGTAGGCCTATATAAACCTCCCAAGCTTCCCCATGCAAGGGGTTCAGAACCGTAGACCACACACACACCATGTAGGGAGACTGGAGTAGAGCTAGCCTTGTTCTTATTCCTCCTCTAGCCAAACAGCTCAAGGAGCAAGCTTGTAGCTACCTTGTTGAGATAGTGATCATGCGGAAACCCCGCAGAGCAGGACTAGGGGTGTTATCTCCTAGGAGAGCCCCGAACCTGGGTAAGATTCGCCGGCACAGGCTGTCTTGGACACTCCCGCTTCTAGAGCCTGGCGACGTACTCTTGTCCCCATCCATGATAAGCCACCCCCTGGCATATGTCGCACGATATCCCTGACATTTGGCGCCCACCATGGGGCAAGGTGCACCGTCGTCCAGAAACACGTTCTGGACGGGAACCCGCTTCCTCCCTGGCGAGCGCAGCCAGCCCGGCACACCCGATGGCGTTTGCGCCGACGTGCTGCATGGCGCAGAAGTCGCTTGCGCGGCAAGCTGCCTAGCTGATCTCATCGGCGGGATCCGCCTCTCCGATGAGCCTGCGCCAGACACAGGTGCGGCCAACACCGAGAGCTGCCTCGTCAACCTCCTCGGCAAGCTCGACGTCGCCAACGAGCCGGCCTCTGACCTAGAGTCAGTTGGCTCCACTGACTCGATGCTTGTCAACTCCGACACGGCATCCCTCGATGCTTTCCCCCACCAACGTGGTGGTCTTCGACGACCCTCTCCCTCCCGCGGACAGTAGCGGCAGCACCATCACGGGGGTGCTTGTCATCATCCACGACGAAGCCTCCGACGGAGCCGGCCAGGATCCGCTGCAGGCGGCAATGCGCAACCTATCCACACCCATTGCGGCAGATGCTAACGGCGAGATGTTGGAAGCATGCTGCATCACGCTCCTCGAAAGCGCCAGCAAGCTGAAGGCCATGAGGTGCCTCACTGAGGCCTACCAGCACGAGATCGACCGTGTTGTAGGCGACACGCGGGCTGCTAGCAAATGCAGCCGCGTGGGCACCGTTTGAAAATGCGGCGTAGCCATCGCCAGCATGCTGCGGGCCGACCAACCGGTCTACGCCACGCCCATGGAGAACCTACGCGCTGCCCAGGCAGCAGCGGACGAGCTGCAGCACCTGGAGGGCGACGAGCGTCACTGCATGACGGAGCGTGTTCAGCAGCTCATTGACACGGCCTCCGCGCAGCAGGAAGCCGGCCGCCGTGTGGTAGAACCCAGCGCGCACGTCGAGAATCCTCCCCCCCTCCCGCCGAGAGCAAGGCGCGGCCTCCCTAAGCCGACAACAGGAGGTGCTCGCGACAGAAATGCCCACGTCTATGTAGACAATATTGTGGTGAAGACGGAGAAGAAAGGCACCCACCTGGAGGATCTCAAGGAAACTATTGACAATCTACGCCGTTTTCAAATCAAGCTCAACCCTGAGAAGTGTGTCTTCGAAGTCCCAATCATCCATCTCCTTGGTTTCCTTGTCTTAGAGCACGGCATCGACTACAACCCAGTAAAGATTAAGGCCATCGAGCAAATGGAGAGACCCACCCGGCTGCGCGACGTCCAGAAATTCACCGGGTGCTTGGCATCCCTCAGCCGCTTCATCAGTCGGCTGGGCGAGAAGGCTCTTCCCCTATACCAGTTAATGAAGAAAATCACTCACTTTGAGTGGAACGACTAGGCAGACGAGGCATTTCTCCAGCTAAAGAAGATGCTGACCACGCCGCCTGTCCTGGCGGCTCCGACTGCTAAGGAGCCCATGCTCCTATACATCACCGCAACTAGCCGAGTGGTCAGCACTGTCATTGTGGTAGAGTGCCTAGAAGACGGCAAGGCACAGCTAGTCCATAGGCTCATGTACTACTTGAGTGAGGTGTTGTCGGCCTCGAAGCAGAACTACCCCCACTACCAGAAGATGTGCTATGGCATGTACTTTGCCGCCAAGAAGCTCAAGAAGTACTTTCAAGAGCACTCCATCACGGTTGTCTGCACTGCCCCACTTGCCGAGATCATAGGCAACAGAGACGCATCAGGCCGGGTGGCCAAGTGGGCCATTGAGCTGGCCCCCTACACTATCTTCTACCAGCCTCGCACCACCATCAAGTCCCAAACACTGGCCGACTTCCTCGTCGACTGGGCCGAGACCCAGTACCTACCGCCAGCTCCGGACTCCACCCATTGGCGGATGCACTTTGATGGCTCGAAGATGCGCACCGGTCTGGGAGCCGGCATCGTCCTCACCTCTCCCAAAGGCGACGAGCTCAGATACATGCTGCAAATTCATTTTGCTGCCTCCAGCAACGTGGCCGAGTACGAGGCGCTCGTACACGGAGTCCGGCTGGCCAAAAAGATCGGCATCCGCCGGATTCTGTGCTACGGCGACTCAGACTTGGTGGTTCAGTAGTCGTCAGGAGACTGGGACGCCAAGGATGCAAACATGGCAAGCTACCGCTTCCTCGTCCAGCAGATCAGTGGATACTTTGACAGGTGCGAGTTCCTTCACGTGCCACGGGCCGACAACGAGCAAGCAAATGCCCTGGCATGGATTGGCTCCACCCGGCAAGCCATACCAGCTGGCGTCTCCCTTCAGTACCTCCGCAAGCCGTCTATCAAGCCTTCGCCGGAATCAGAGTCTATCTTCATGCTCGCTGCCCCTGGAACAGTCGGATCTGACTTGGGGACAACAGCAGTCGGCCCCGGGACTTCGGCAGGCGGCTCGGGGACTGCAGCAGTCGCATCTGGCCCAGGGACTTTAGAACCCGCCCCGGGGGCTACAGCAGTCGGCCAGGGGACTTCACCAGGTGGCTCAGGGACTGCAGCAGTCGCACCCGGTCCGGGGACTTCACCAGGTGGCCCGGGGGCTACAGCAGCTGGCTCAAGGACTTCAACAAGACAGCAAGCGGCAGCCGACTTCAACCCTCCGCCTCCTAACCCAACCGCCCTGGAACGACTGGCTGTGATGACAGTGATCGAAGCACCATCATGGGCGTAGCCCATCCTCAACTTCCTGGTAAGCGGAGAGCTACCAGCTGATGAGACCATGGCCCGGCAAGTGCACCATCAAGCAGCAGCATACACCATAGTAAACAGACAGCTTGTCAGGCGTACCGTCATTGGTGTGTTCCAGTGCTGCGTAGAGCCAGAGAAGGGCAAAGCAATCCTCAAAGATATCCACCAAGGCGAGTGCGGCCACCACACGGCCTCCAGGTCCCTTGTCGCCAAAGCTTTCCGCCATGGTTTCTTCTGGTCGGCTGCTTTCGAAGACACCAAGGACTTGGTCAAGAAGTGCAAAGGCTGCCAAAAATTCAGCTCCAAGCAACATCTGCCGGCTTCTGCACTCAAGACCATCCCCCTCACTTGGCCATTTGTTGTCTGGGGGCTGGACATGGTGGGCCCATTCAAGACAGCACGCGGCGGCATGACCAATCTCCTGGTCGCCGTGGACAAATTTATCAAGTGGATTGAAGCAAAGCCAATCAAGAATCTGAGTGGTCCGACTGCTATGACCTTCATCGCAGATATCACCGTCCGATACGGTATACAACACAGCATCGTCACGGACAATGGCACAAACTTTGCCCAAGGCGCTTTGGCCTGTTTCTGCGCGACGCAGGGCATCCGACTGGACTTAGCGTCTATTTCCCATCCGCAGTCAAACGGCCAAGTCGAGCGAGCAAATAGCCTCATCTTGTCCAGCATTAAGCCTCGACTGGTCGAGCCACTAGAGCGCTCGGCCGGCTACTGGATCGAAGAGCTGCCGGCCGTCCTCTGGAGTCTCCGGACCACGCCGGACAAGTCAACCGGCATCACTCCCTTCTTCCTCGTGTACGGGGACGAGGCCGTCATCCCAACAGACATCGAGTTTGACTCGCCTCGCGTCACCATGTACACAGAGGCGGAAGTGAAGGAGGCGCGAGAAGACGGCGTCGATATGCTGGAAGAAGGCCGGCTGTTAGCACTCAGCCGGTCCGCCATCTACCAGCAAAGCATGCGTCGCTACCACAACCGGAAGGTCAGGCCACGATCTTTCCAAGAGGGAGACCTTGTGATCCGGCTGATCCAGCGAACATCCGGCTAGCACAAGCTCTCGGCCCCTTGGGAAGGGCCCTTCACCATCAGCAAAGCCTTGGGCAACGACTCCTGCTACCTGATCGACGCACAGAAGCCCAAGGCGTGCAAGAGGGACGATTCCGGCAAGGAAACGGAGCGCCCATGGAATGCAAATCTCCTCCGAAGATTTTACAGTTAATGGAGTATGTACCATGCTACCTTTTGTATTAAGTGCAAAGACGATGGTTCCCTCGAGGAGCACTCGGGGTCTACCCTTTTTATCTATATGATAAGCTTTATGCCTGTGAATGTGTTATTTCATTCCTTTGCCCGGCACCGGGTCCGACCAGTCGACCCGGGGGCTTGCCGTCTTGTCCTATGTTGATGCCACCTGCAGTCGGAAAAGTAGTGTGTCGGCACCTAAAGCCCTCTCTTGCCTTAAGCCGTAGCTCACAGAGCGGCTGTCCGGCTGGCAGGAGCTGAAGGCAGGAAATGGTGTCCACATGAAAAATGGCTAAGGAAAAAAGCATCCACATAGGCCAAGCCGGCTCCTCGCTTCACCGTCCGGCTGCTGAGGAGCCGGAAGGCCGGCTTCTCACTTGACTTGCTACGTTCTAAAAGGCCAAAGTACTTCTCTTCCCAAACGGCCAACCACCCGACCCAGCCACAGAACGCAAGGCGGCTGTCTGGCTGATAGGGCGGCAGCCAAAGGAAGGCGGCAAAGGAAAAAAGCCAAAAAGAGCAGAAAAAGCAAGACTAGAACCCGGCAGAGCATACTTGTGCGATAAAGATATTTTACATAAGCAAGGGCTCATAGCCAGCATTCAATAGAGTTTGAATACACCCCCAGCGGGTGGAACTGCGCAAATTTAACAAGTTTGTTCGAAAGATACGAAAGCAGGAAAAGATAAGATAAAACTGGCCGCCTAGGCCAGAGGAGCACCAGGCGGGTCTGACAAGTTGGTGTAGGCAGCGGTGCCGGTTGGTGGAGCGGCCGACTGGTGAGTCTCAGCCTGGTCAGCATCAGCAGCAATCGGCGCGGCCACACACGACTCGTTGCTCGAGGCTCGATCGGGCTGAGGCTGGTCGTCCCCTCCGCCTTCCGGTGTGTCATCTTTGCCATCCTCGTCCTCCTCGTCCTCGCCTTCATCGCTGGAAGCAATTTCCTCCGCCGAGTCCTCGCCGTCCTCCGGGTTCAGCCTGAACCTGTTGGGCGGCACCTCGGTGCCCTCCTCGTCCAGTTTGGGGATGAAGACACCTGTGTTGGTGTACTTGGCGATTGTCGCCGCGTATTGGGTGAGCGCGCGGTCCACCTCCGCCAGCTCCGGCCCAGCCTCCTGCGGGAAGGTGGCTAGCTGGGCCAGGTTCAGCCCAGGATACCATTCCTTGGCGAACTCCAAGGCCCTCCGTGCACCCGCTCGAGACACGGCGCCCTTCCAAGCCTCGAAGCGGCCGACTTCTACTTCCAACCAGTCGGCAGTCCGACCGAGCGTGCCCAGGATTTGAGCGTCTTGCCAGAGGGCGGTCAGCACCTAGGCCCCGACGCGCTGAAGGCGGTGGAGCATGCGGTGGGCCGGCTGCAGGCGCGTCCTGACGGCCAGGAGCTGCTCATTAACGTTCCGAGGCGCATTGGGTGCAATCTCCACTCCAACCCTCCTACGCTGCTCGCGCCGCTCCTCGATGGCCTGGCTGACGGCAACGGACTGACCAGGAAAATATTCTGCACAAGAAAAAGATCAAAGGTTAGAAGCCAGAAGCCGGCTCCAACAGTAGTCGGGGGCCAACTAGAAGAAAAGTGAAATTGCATGGCAATATATCTCGGAATGGCTATGGAAATGCCATAATAGGTAGGTATGGTGGTTGTTTTGAGGAAGGTAATGGTGGGTTTATGGTACCGGCGAAAGTTGCGCGGTACTAGAGAGGCTAGCAACGGTGGAAGGGTGAGAGTGCATATAATCCATGGACTCAACATTAGTCATAAAGAACTCACATACTTACTGCAAAAATCTACAAGTCATCAAAAACAAGCACTACGCGCACGCTCCTAGGGGAAGGGTTGGTATGAGTTAACCATCGCGCGATCCCGACCTCCACACATAAGGAAGACAATCAAAGAAACACCTCATGCTTCAAATTTGTTATACAACGGTTACCATACGTGCATGATACGGGACTTGCAAACCTCAACACAAGTATTTCTCAAATTCACAATTACTCTACTAGCATGACTCTAATATCACCATCCTCATATCTAAAAACAATCATCAAGCATCAAACTTCTCATAGTATTCAACGCACTTTATATGAAAGTTTTTATTATACCCATCTTGGATGCCCATCATATTAGGACTAGTTTTATAGCCAAAGCAAATTACCATGCTGTTCTAAAAGACTCTCAAAATAATATAACTGAAGCATGAGAGATCAATAATTTCTATAAAATAAAACCACCACCGTGCTCTAAAAAGATATAAGTGAAGCACTAGAGCAAAATTATCTAGCTCAAAAGATATAAGTGAAGCACATAGAGTATTCTAATAAATTCCGATTCATGCGTGTCTCTCCCAAAAAGTGTGTACAGCAAGGATGATTGTGGTAAACTAAAAAGCAAAGACTCAAATTATACAAGACGCTCCAAGCAAAACACATATCATGTGGTGAATAAAAATATAGCCTCAAGTAAAGTTACCGATGAGCGAAGGCGAAGAGGGGATGCCTTCCGGGGCATCCCCAAGCTTAGGCTTTTGGTTGTCCTTCAAATTTACCTTGGGGTGCCTTGGGCATCCCCAAGCTTAGTCTCTTGCCATTCCTTATTCCAAAATCCATCAAATCTTTACCCAAAAACTTGAAAACTTCACAACACAAAACTTCAACAGAAAATCTCATGAGCTCCATTAGTATAAGAAAATAAACCACCACTTTAAGGTATTGTAATGAACTCATTATATTGGTGTTAAAACTACTGTATTCCAACTTCTCTATGGTTCATACCCCCGATACTACTCATAGATTCATCAAAATAAGCAAACAACACACGAAAAATAGAATCTGTCAAAAAAAGAACAGTCTGTAGCAATCTGTAACTTTCGATTACTTCTGTAACTCCAAAAATTCTGAAATAAATTTTTGGACTAGAATAATTTGTCTATTAATCATCTTCAAAAATAATCAACCTAAAATCACTCTCCATTAAAAAATGACAGCTAATCTCGTGAGCGCAAAAGTTTCTGTTTTTTACAGCAAGATTGCAAAGACTTCACCCAAGTCTTCCCAAAGGTTCTACTTGGCACAGACACTAATTAAAACATAAAACCACATCTAAACAGAAGCTAGATGAATTATTTATTACTAAACAGGAGCGAAAAAAAGAACAAAAATAAAATTGGATTGCCTCCCAACAAGCGCTATCGTTTAACGCCCCTAGCTAGGCATAAAAACAAGAATAGATCTAGGTATTGCCATCTTTGGTATGCAATCCCTAAGTGGATCTCATAATATATTCATAAGGAAATTTAATTTTCTTCCTAGGAAAGTGTTCCATGCCTTTCCTTAACGGAAATTGGAATCTAATATTTCCTTCTTTCATGTCAATAATTGCACCAATCGTTCTAAGGAAAGGTCTACCAAGAATAATAGGACATGTAGGATTGCAATCTATATCAAGAACAATGAAATCTACGGGCACGTAATTCCTATTTGCAACAATAAGAACATCATTAATCATTCCCATAGGTTTCTTAATGGTGGAATCCGCAGAATGCAAATTTAGAGAACAATCATCAAATTCACGGAAACATAGCACATCGCACAAGGTTTTTGGAATCGTGGAAACACTAGCACCCAAATCACACAAAGCATAGCATTAATAATCTTTAATCTTAATTTTAATAGTAGGTTCCCACTCATCATAAAGTTTTCTAGGGATAGAAACTTCTAGTTCAAGCTTTTCTTCATAGGATTGCATTAAAGCATCAACGATATGTTTAGTAAAAGCTTTATTTTGATTATAAGCATGAGGAGAATTTAACACGGATTGCAACAAGGAAATACAATCTATCAAAGATAAATTATCATAATTAAATTCCTTGAAATCCAAAATAGTGGCTTCATTGCTATGTAAAGTTATGACCTCTTCAATCCCACTTTTATTAATTTTTGCATCAAGATCTAAAAACTCTGAATCATTGGGATGCCTTTTAACTAAAGTTGACTCATCTCCAGTCCCATCTTTATCAAGATTCATATTGGAAAACAGAGATTTAATAGGAGTCACATCAATCACTTTTAGATCTTCATCATTATTATCATGAAAACTAGAAGAACACGCTTTCACAAAGCAATCTTTTTTAGCATGCATCCTAGCGGTTCTTTCTTTGCACTCATCAATCGAAATTCTCATGGCTTTGAGAGACTCATTGGTGTCATGCTTAGGTGGAATAGATCTAAGTTCCAAAGAATCAACATCAAGAGAAATCCTATCCATGTTCCTAGCCAACTCATCAATCTTAAGCAATTTTTCTTCAACCAAAGCATTGAAATTCTTTTGCGATCTCATAAATTCCTTAAGAGTAGTCTCAAAATCAGAGGGAATCTTATTAAAATTTCCATAAGAGTTGTTGTAGGAATTACCATAATTATTAGAGGAATTACTAGGAAATGGCCTAGAATTAAAGTTTCCTCTATACGCGTTGTTACCAAAATTGTTCCAACAAACAAAATTCACATCCATAGATTCATTATTATTCTCAATCGAAGTGGACAAAGGCATATCATTAGGATCAGAAGAAACACTTTTATTAGCAAACAATTTCATAAGTCCATCCATCTTTCCACTCAAAACATTAATCTCTTCAATCGCATGAACTTTTTTACTAGTGGATCTTTCGGTGTGCCATTGAGAATAATTAACAATAATATTTTCTAGGATTTTAGTAGCTTCTTCTAAAGTGATTTCCATAAAAGTTCCTCCCGCGGCCGAATCTAAAAGATTTCTAGAAGCAAAATTCAGTCTGGCATAAAAAATGTGTATAATCATCCACAAATTCAAACCATGTGTAGGGCAATTACGTAACATTAATTTCATCCTCTCCCAAGCTTGTGCAACATGCTCATGATCAAGTTGCTTAAAATTCATAATATCGTTCCTAAGAGAGATGATCTTCGCGGGAGGAAAATACTTAGAGATAAAAGCATCTTTGCACTTATTCCATGAATCAATACTGTTTTTAGGCAAAGAAGAGAACCAAGTTTTAGGACGATCTCTAAGAGAAAACGGAAATAGCTTCAATTTAGCAATATCATTATCCACATCTTTCTTATTTTGCATATCACACAAATCAACAAAGTTGTTTAGAAGGGTAGCGGCATCTTCACTAGGAAGGCTAGAAAATTGATCTTTCGTAACAAGATTCAACAAAGCTGTATTAATTTCACAAGATTCAGCATCGGTAGTAGGAGCAATCGGAGTGCTAATAAAATCATTGTTGTTGGTATTGGAAAAGTCACACAATTTAGTATTATCTTGAGCCATCGTGACAAACAATCAATCCAACACACAAGCAACAAGAAGTAAGCGAAAAGAGACGAATGGAAGAGGGGCGAAGAAAAGGAAAAGATTTTCAAAAATCATTTTAGAAGTGGGGGAGAGGAAAATGAGAGGCGGATGACAAATAATGTAATGTGAGGGAGAAGAGTTTATGATGGGTACTTGGTATGTCTTGACTTGGCGTAGATCTCCCCGGCAACGGCGCCAGAAATCCTTCTTGCTACCTCTTGAGCATGCGTTGGTTTTCCCTTGAAGAGGAAAGGGTGATGCAGCAAAGTAGCGTAAGTATTTCCCTCAGTTTTGAGAACCAAGGTATCAATCCAGTAGGAGACAACGCACAAGTCACCTAGTACCTGCACAAACAATCAAGAACCTTGCAACCAACACGATAAAGGGGTTGTCAATCCCTTCACGGTCACTCGCAAAAGTGAGATCTAATAGAGATAGTAAAGTGAATATTTTTGGTATTTTTGTTGTATAAATTGGAAAGTAAAGATTGCAAAATAGTAAACGAGATGCGATATAAATAAAAGAGATGTAATATATATAATAGGAAAGAGAACCGGGGGCCATAGGTTTCACTAGTGGCTTCTCTCAAGATAGCATGTATTATGGTGGGTGAACAAATTACTGCCGAGCAATTGATAGAAAAGCGCATAGTTATGAAGATATCTAAGGCAATGATCATGAATATAGGCATCACACCCGTGTCAAGTACCGAAACGATTCTACATCTACTGCTATTACTCCACACATCGACCGCTATCCAGCATGCATCTAGAGTATTAAGTTCATAAGAACGGAGTAACGCATTAAGCAAGATGACATGATGTAGAGGGATAAACTCAAGCAATATGATATAAACCCCATCTTTTATCCTCGATGGCAACAATAGAATACGTGCCTTGCTGCCCTCATCCTTTGGGAAAGGACACCGCAAGATTGAACCCAAAGCTAAGCACTTCTCCCATTGCAAGAAAGATCAATCTAGTAGGCCAAACTAAACCGATAATTCGAAGAGACTTGCAAAGATATCAATCATGCATATAAGAATTCAGAGAAGAACCAAATAATATTCATAGATAATCTTGTTCATAAATCCACAATTCATCGGATCTCGACAAACACACCGCAAAAGAGTATTACGTCGAATAGATCTTCAAGTACATCGAGGAGAACTTTGTATTGAGAATCAAAGAGAGAGAAGAAGCCATCTAGCTAATAACTATGGACCTGAAGGTCTGTGGTAAACTACTCATGCTTCATCGGAGAGGCAATGGTGTTGATGTAGAAGCCCTCCGTGATTGATTCCCCCTCCAGCAGATCGCCGGAAAAGGCCCCAAGATGGGATCTCACGGGTACAGAAGGTTGCGGCAGTGGAAAAGTGGTTTCCTGGCTCTCCCTGATGTTTCTAGGGTATAAGAGTATATATATAGGTGAAAGAAGTACGTCGGTGGAGCTACAAGGGGCCCACGAGGGTGGGGGGCGCGCCTACCCCCCTGGGCGCGCCCTCCTGCATCATGGCTTCCTCGTGGAGTTCCAGACTTCGACTCCAAGTCTTCTGGATTGCTTTCGGTCCAAGAAAGATCCTCGTGAAGATTTCATTCCGTTTGGACTCCGTTTGGTATTCCTTTTCTGCAAAACTCTAAAATAGGCAAAAAACGTAACCGCACTTTGGGCCTCCGGTTAATAGGTTAGTCCCAAAAATAATATAAAAGAGCATATTAAAGCCCATTAAACATCCAAAACAGATAATATAATAGCATGGAACAATCAAAAATTATAGATACGTTGAAGACGTACCAGCAGTCGTCGTGTGTGGTGGAGGAAGGTGAGGTGGTCTTCATGGACGTTGGAGCCATCCCAATCGCCGGCCCGTTCGCGCGCCATGGACGAAGATGCTCGAGGAGGCGTGGCACGGTGACGAGCGGGCGAGACTGTGGCGGAGCAAGGAAGAAACGGTGTAAAGAGGCCCGGCGACGGTGAGCTGCTGCAGCGCCTCGGCCAAAGGAAGGGGCGCGGTGGCAGCGAGGGGAAGAATAAGGAGGAAGGCGGAAACAGAGGGCGTGGAGGGCGCGCGTGCGTTCTGCCGCCCCTCCTCCCCCTATTTATAGCCCCTTGGCGGCGGAGCTGGGGGGCAAGACGTGGGGGGTCGTGGGATTAACTACGCCCACCCCTCCCACGACCCCACGCTTTCCGCGCCTTAACGGCGTGCAATAAATGCGCCACAGAAGCCCAACCGCCCGCCTCGGCCGTAGCGGATCCGCGCGTGTGCTGAGGCCCTGTAGTGGCGGGCCCCAGCCTGTGGCGACGTCCCGTCGCGCGCGTGGGCTGGCAGACCGGCCTGGCCTGCAGGCACCACATGGCGGGCGAGCAATGGGCGGCAAGCCTGTCATCTGGCTTGCGTGCCACCCGGCCCCACCATGATGTTTCAAATTCTCCAGGCGGCCCGCCTGGCCACGGCCGGCTCCTAGCTGTCGGCGCCTCCAGAAGACGGACGAAGCAACTTCAACAGACCACTCAGAGAAGGAAGCTCCTGAGGCTTCTCACCCTTGCAGCCGCGGCGCCCCACCAGCTTCGGGGACTACTGTCGGAGTAAATGACCACGGGTAGCCTCATCGGCCCCCCATGGTATTTCAAGACATCGGGCCTGGCTGCGCCCCTCACAATTCCAAAACAAACGACCGTCCTCTTGGGCCGGCTGGTCCAAGCGGTCGGCTGCTAGAAGGCGGCAAAACCCCAGAAGGCGGCCACGAGGGGAGCCGACTCCTAGAAGGTGGCCACGAGTGAGGGCTGACTCCTAGCAGGCGGCCCCTCGCCCCCTCAAAGTTTGCACCCCATTAACCAGGACGGGACGGGGCGTGGCTACAGTGCGGCCTGCCACCCCCAAATCCCGGGCAGAGCGTGGCTACAGTGCGGTGTACCAAGCGGACACCCCTCTCCCGGCGCGGCACTGTACTCACGCGGCCCGTGACATCACCTACGTCAGGAGGAGCCATGCTCCCACAATGACCGGTCGGTACGGCCTGCAGGCGGTGGGCCCTACCTGTAGGCGATGAATCCCCGAGCAGGCGGCAACAAGGGCGGGCTGGCTCCTAATAGGCGGCCCGTCTCGCCCTTGGAGTCTGTGCGCCAAACCAGACAAGACGGGGTGTGGCTACAGTGAGCGCCCGCCAGGCGGCGGGACTGTAGCCACGCTCTCCCCGACAAAGCCTCTGTCATCAGAGGCGAGGCTATAGTTTAAAGCGGCCGGTATGGCCGCAGGCAGCGGGCCCTACCTGTCGGCCGAGAGCACGGCAGTCGGCGGGACCCACCAGGCGGCGGGCCCTAGCAGCCGGCGGAGAAGCCGGCAACACGAGACACTAGCGGTCGGGTCCTACACCCGGCCGGATTACCATTGTACCCTTTGGGGGGTAGGCCTATATAAACCCCCCAATCTTCCCCATGCAAGGGGTTCAGAACCTTAGACCACACACACACCACGTAGAGAGAGTGGAGTAGAGCTAGCCTTGTTCTTCTTCCTCCTCTAGCCAAACAGATCAAGGAGCAAGCTTGTAGCTACCTTGTTGAGATAGCGATCATGCGGAGACCCCGTAGAGCAGGACTAGGGGTGTTATCTCCTAGGAGAGCCCTGAACCTGGGTAAGATTCGCCGGCGCAGGATGTCTTGCTCACTCCCGCTTCTAGAGCCCAGCGACGTACTCTTGTCCCCATCCATGATAAGACACCCCCTGGCATATGTCGCACGATATCCCCAACACTGCAAGATGGAGGAGAACAGTTCTGTCAGTGAACACATACTCATAATGTCTGGATATCACAATCACTTGACTCAACTGGGAGTTAATCTTCCAGATGATAGTTGTCGGTGTCAAAACTGGCGGATCTCGGGTAGGGGGTCCCGAACTGTGCGTCTAGGCGGATGGTAACAGGAGACAAGGGACACGATGTTTTTACCCAGGTTCGGGCCCTCTCGATGGAGGTAAAACCCTACTCCTCTTGATTAATATTGATGATATGGGTAGTACAAGAGTAGATATACCACGAGATCAGAGAGGCTAAACCCTAGAAGCTAGCCTATGGTATGATTGTTGTTCGTCCTACGGACTAAAACCCTCCGGTTTATATAGACATCGGAGAGGGCTAGGGTTACACAGAGTCAGTTACAATGGGAGGAGATCTACATATCCATATCGCCAAGCTTGCTTTCCACGCCAAGGAAAGTCCCTTCCGGACACGGGACGAAATCTTCAATCTTGTATCTTCATAGTCCAGGAGTCCGGCCAAAGGTTATAGTTCGGCTATCAGGCCACCCCATAATCCGGGACTCCCTCGGTAGCCCCCGAACCAGGCTTCAATGACGATGAGTCCGGCGCGCAGATTTGTCTTCGGCATTGCAAGGCGGGTTCTTCTCCAAATTCTGTGTACCTGTTGAATAGTGTCCGGCTTCTTGTGAATATTGTGCTCCTTGGCTTCCACGCCCACTAATGGCCGTCTTCCACGTGTCAAACGAATGCGAAAAGCCAGGGTGTTTTTACTTTTACCCCCTAGCTACACAAATAAGCTGCCTTATAAAAGAGACGAGGATTTAGATTCGAATCACACCATCTTCCCTTCGCGAGCATTCATCGAAGCGCATCCGATGTAAATCCATTCCATCATGGCCGATCGACGCAGCTCCTCCTCTCGCCCTCCCAGGCCCTCGGCCTGGAGATTGGGAGAGATGTTCCGTCCCACACAAATGAGCTAGTGACGCTCCAAACCAAGGGATTTCTTCCCCAGCCTTCATGGTCCCGGTTCGAGCCGGACTCGCCACCTATAATGGCGGAAAGCGGTGAGAGCGTCCCCAATCTCTCCAAAGGAGAGCGGGTATGCCTTGTCCCTTATTTAATAAGAGGGCTCAGATTTCCAATTCATCCGTTTCTCCAGGGGCTCCTGGAGTTCTACGGCCTCCAGCTGCACAACCTTACGCTTGCCTCCATATTGCATATTGCGGGCTTCGTAGCCCTTTTCTGAGCTGTTCTTGGGCGTCGAGGCTCATTTCGCGCTATGGAAGAAGTTGTTCTGCCTTGTGCCCCGTTCTCAGGAGGGGTCGATATATCAAGTGGGCGGAGCCGAACTATGGCGCATCGCCGGGACCTGATATCTATCCGGAACCCCAAGGAAGGCGTCCGAAGACTGGCCTTCAGAATGGTTTTATATAGAAGATGTCCCTCTGCCGGACCCTGTTCGGATCAGCCTCCCCGAGTTCAATAATGCTCCCTTGAAGAAGCGCCTAAGCTGGCGTCCACGGAGCCCTCAGAGGGAAAATGACAAGCACGTCCTCTACCTGATGAGCCGGATAAGGTTGCTAGCTCATTCCGGACTGACCATGATCGGGGTCATGGCCACATGCATTATGCAGGGGGTGCAGCCGCTTCAGTATAGAGGCCACCCCATGTGGGATTTCAACGGGGAGGATGATGCCACCAGCTGCGGCCGTAAGGGGCCAGGATCGGTTGCTGCTCTGACGAAGGCCTTGTCCGCATTGTACAAGGGAGAAGAGGAGGAGTTCCTCCGCGTCAATCCACAGGGCGGATTTTCTATGTACAATCCTCAAGCCGGGTAAGCGGACACTTCTTTTTGCCCATCCATTCCATATTCCATAGTTAAGTACCTTATCTTGTGATTTCGACGCAGGAATTGCGCCGGGCCGTAAAGGATATAAACAGCCCTCCTCCACAACCCGAGGATCCGGAACGGTCCCTCGATCCGGCCTCCCAAGAGGATCCGGACATCTCCATGGAGTTGATCGATGGGGTATTTTACCAACTGAGCATCGACAATGCCTTGGTCACCATTACGGCCGATTACCCCGGAATACTTCCCGCCTCACAGGTAACTGAGA
The DNA here is from genome assembly GCA_021605145.1 of Aegilops bicornis. Lineage (NCBI taxonomy): Eukaryota > Viridiplantae > Streptophyta > Magnoliopsida > Poales > Poaceae > Aegilops > Aegilops bicornis. Next base: position 623,577,517 of record CM038672.1, on the reverse strand, counting down.
CCGAAGTCCCAATACTTTGAAAATGATCCATCCGTGCTTATTTTTTATCATCGTATATCAATGGTGTTTTGCAGGGGGAGCCCTTGAGGCGGAAGGCTGAGCCTACGGTGGCTAGCCAACAAGGGGCAGCAAGGCCCAGCAGGCTGAAAAGAAGTGCGGTCCGGATTGAGACGCCGGCGCAACGGTATGGCGTGCCATCTTATTCCCGGTTTTATTCCCGGAAGGTATACTAACGATCGTGCTCCCTTCAGGAAAAAGAGCGCTCGCCGGACTATATCCAGCGAGGTTGCCAATCGAGCCTCCACCAGCCAGGCTCCAAAGCCAGGTCCAGAAGCGGAGGAGAACACGAGGCGTGCGTCGGACACTCCTCCGACAGAGGATGCCGATGGACTATCTGCCACCAATTCCGAGGTGGAGAGTGCCATGAATCACAGGCGTCACCGGACAGTTCTTCGTGACGCATGTTTCTCCCAAGAGGCATTGGATGCCTTCAATTCGGGAGATGCGCACCTCCGTGCCGCTCAAAATGGTCTAGCCAGAGCCACGGAGCAGTATGTGAAAGACATACGGGTGAGAAAATTTGATGGTTATATATACCAGTAGCCCCCGAGACTTGAAATAGTTAGAATAACTGATTTAAGGATCATTTGTTATGCAGGATCTTACAAAAAAGAATACCCAACTGTCCCAGGAGCTGGAAGAGTGCAAAGCCCAACTTGAGGCTGCACTGGCCGCTGCAGGGGAGGCCAAGGAGACCTCCTCTGGTAATATACGCTTCGAAAGATAAGTATGTTGTGAAGTGCGGCGTGTGTGTAAATCTGACAATATCATTGCAGATGGCGCCGGAGTAGATCCGGACAAGCAACAACTCTTGCACCGGTTAAAGGCCGGGGAGAGCGTGCTTACGAGGGTGAGGCATGAGAAGAATAATCTCCAAGATGCCAACACCCAGCTGGGCGAGGAACTAAAGGATGTTCATGCCCAGCTGTCGGACTCCGTGAAGGAGAATCGACGGCTTCAACGCGGCATTTTTAGTAAGTGCTTGAACGAACTTTGAAAAAGAGTTCAGCGAGGAAGTCGACTAACAGAGTTATGTCTGTAGGTATGCTCACAGTTAATCTGCGGAGGAAATGCCCGGTTCTACGGGTGACCTTCTTCGAAGCTCTTACAACCGCATTTAACGAGTTCGGCAGGTGATGAAAGGCGTCACCCAGGCCTTGTGGCCATCTGTCTCCCTACCTGAAGGCCTTGGAGAGCTTGCATAGAGGCTTAAGGGAGCGCGACGGCGCTTCCGATTATGGAAGATATCGGCCTGTCGTCAAGGCGCCAGGGAGGCCTAGGCCATGGTGAAGACGCGGTACACGAAGGCTGACCCAAACCACATGGCCGAGGTCGGACCTGTGGGGCCCGATGGGAAGGAGATCCCTGTGAGCTTAGTGTACGGCCAAGTAGAATTGGCATAAAGTATTCCCAACAGGACTGTAAACTAGACAGCCTATTAGATGGTATTGAGGAGGAATACACCTACCAAATTGACTATGTAATTGAAGATGACATGTAAAAATGCCTTCTAGCCGGATTGTAGATCGTTTGTCATGGCAGACCTTTTCGCTTCAACCTCGGAACCCTATAGTCCGGAGTGTGTCCGAATACCCTCACGGTTATGTAAGAACCGGGGCATGCGTGGAGACCAGGCGTAGGGGTCATTAGTGCTTGAATAGACAAGTGCCCAACTAGTTATGTTATATTACATGGTTAGTAAGGAACATCTTCTAGGGAGAATAGTTCCGTTAGGGGTTCCTTTCCCTGGGAGGCATGCCTTAAAGTGCATGTCCGGACTGCAAAAAAAGCAGAAAAGCATCTGGGGGCAGATAAATAAATAAGTGAGAAATCATCTTTAGTTCACCGACCGAATATTCCCTTAAGAACGCTAGCTTTCGGCTTCACCCCCGAGGTACACATCCGGCTGACCCGGCAAGAATAATCGCAGAGGTGCTCCCTTTACCACCTAGCCGAACAATCAGGAGCGTAGGGGGTAAGCACAGCCGAGCAACCCAGCTTGGCCAAAACTTAAGTCATATCGATGCATATAATGGTGAATAAAAGGTACATGCGGAAGCGTTACACATGTGTTAGGCATGAAGCCCATACAAATAAGCTTCATTAAAGAAGCCCCGAGTATAATGAGCGCGGATAAGCGCGTCAAGTGTGCGAACAATGCATGATGAGCCTTTAAAGGCTGTAAGAGAAAAGAGGGAGAAGGAGAGAAATATAAGACAGCTAATGTGTAAAAATAGACAGAGGAAGGAGACGAACTTCGAGAATCCGGCGCTAGGCGTAGAATCTTCGGAGACGGGCTGCGTTCCATGGGATCGGCTCGAGTCGGTTATACGATGCATATCGCAGACGGTAAGCTCCAACGGTCAGGACTTGGTCGATAATAAAGGGACCTTCCCATTTGGGCTTGAGTTTGTCCTTTTTCTTGTCCGGCAGGCGTAGAACTAACTCGCCAACATTGTAAGTTTTGGCCCGTACTTCTCTGCTTTGATATCTTTGAGCCTGTTGTTGATAGAATGCGGAACGGGCTTTTACCACGTTACGCTCCTCCTCCAAGGCGTCCAAACTGTCCTGCCGATCGAGCTCGGCTTCTCTTTCTTCGTACATGCGCATGCGAGGTGAGTCATGAATTATGTCGCAGGGCAGAACTGCCTCTGCGCTGTATACCATAAAGAATGGTGTGAACCCGGTGGTGCGATTCGGCATGGTCCGCAGCCCCCAGAGTACGGAGTCAAGCTCCTCTACCCAGTGCGTGTTAGATTCCTTGAGGGACCGCACTAATCTGGGTTTGATGCCGCTCATGATTAGACCATTTGCTCGCTCGACTTGACCGTTAGTTTGAGGGTGATAGACTGAAGCATAGTCGAGCTTGATGCCCATGTTTTTGGACCAGAGTTTGACCTTGTCGGCCCTCAAGTTCGTGTCTTTATCGGTGATGATGCTGTGGGGGACGCCGTAACGGTGTACGACCCCTGATATGAAGTCTATCACCGGTCCGGATTCGGCCGTCTTAACAGGCTTGGCCTCTATCCATTTGGTGAATTTATCCACCATGACCGTGAAGAGGTATTTTTGCCTGTGGGTTCCTCCTTTAAGGGGTCCAACCATGTCAAGCCCCTGCACCGCGAAGGGCCAGGTGATGGGTATAGTTTGGAGGGCAGTGGGTGGCATGTGGCTTTGATTAGCAAAGAGCTGGCAACCGACGCATCGTTGGACTAAGTCCTGAGCATTTGCCCGGGCCGTCGGCCAATAAAATCCTGTACGGAAGGCCTTGCTTACAAAGGCCCGGGCTGCGGCGTGGTGCCCTCCGAGTCCGGCATGAATTTCAGCCAAAAGATTCCGCCCTTCCTCTTCGGAGATACACCTTTGAAGGACTCCGGTCATGCTTTTCTTATAAAGCTCTCCCTCATGGACTTTATAGGCTTTAGATCGCCGCACTATGCAGCGTGCCTCGTTTCGATCCTGGGAAGTTCCCGCCTGGTTAGGTAGGCTAGGAATGGTTCCGTCCACGGGGCAATGACTACCATTATTACGTGGGCTGAAGATGTTACTTCGTTGGCAGAGCCTCCAGTTGTGTCAGAATGTTCGGTGTTAGGCGGTGCTGTTGGGTCCGGGCTATTATTTCCGGACTCCTTCCCATACTACGGATGGCTTGAACAGCCTCTCTAAGAAGATATTGGGGACGGCATCGCGCTTGCGCCAATGCGTGCCAAGACGTCTGCTGCCTGATTGTTTTCTCGAGCTATATGGTGAAATTTGAGCCCTTCGAACCGAGCTGACATTTTTAGGATGGTGTTGCGATAAGCTGCCATTTTCGGATCCTTGGCGTCAAAGTCTCCATTTATTTGGGATATCGCGAGGTTCGAATCCCCGCGCACCTCTAGGCGTTGAATGCCCATGGATACTGCCATCCGGAGACCATGTAGAAGGGCCTCGTATTCGGCTGCGTTGTTGGAGTCTGTATACATTATCTGGAGTACGTATTGAACTGTATCTCCTGTTGGGGACGTCGGAATGACGCCAGCCCCCAGACCAGCCAACATTTTGGAGCCGTCAAAGTGCATGATCCAGCTGGAATATGTGTCGTACTCTTTAGGGAGTTCGCCTTCAGTCCATTCGGCGACGAAGTCGACCAAAACTTGCGACTTAATGGCTCGTCGTGGCTTATAGGTTATGTCGAACGGGAGGAGCTCAATGGCCCATTTGGCAATCCGGCCCGTCGCGTCGCGGTTGTTTATAATGTCGTTAAGAGGTACTTCGGAGGCTACTGTTATCGAACACTCTTGAAAGTAGTGTTGCAGCTTCCGGGATGCCATAAACACCGCGTGCGCTATCTTTTGATAATGCGGATACCGTGACTTGCATGGAGTGAGGACAGTGGACAAGTAGTAAACTGGTTTTTGAAGGGGAAACTTGTGTCCGTCCGTTTCTCGTTCGACAATGAGCACCGCGCTTACAACTTGATGAGTTGCGGTGATGTATAATAGCATTGGTTCGCCCATGTTGGGCGCGGCCAGGACCGGGTTTGTTGCCAATATGGCTTTTATTTCTTCGAGTCCCGTCGTGGCGGCATCCGTCCACTCAAAGTGTTCGGTGCACCGGAGGAGGCGATAGAGGGGTAATGCCTTTTCTCCCAAACGGGAGATAAAGCAGCTTAGAGCCTCCACGCATCCATTCAATTTTTGTATTTGTTTGAGGTCCTTTGGAATATCCAATTTTGACAGAGCTCGGATCTTGGTTGGTTTTGCTTTAATTCCTCTACCGGATACAATGAAGCCCAAGAGCTTTCCGGCTGGTACGCCGAAAACGCATTTTTCCGGGTTAAGCTTGATGTCATATGTTCGAAGATTATCAAATGTGAGCCTCAAGTCATCTACTAGAGTTTCGACATGCTTGGTTTTGACGACCACATCATCTACATATGCCTCCACTGTTTTGCCGATCTGGTTTGCCTGACATGTCTGAATCATGCGCTGATATGTTGCGCCGGCGTTTTTGAGCCCGAAGGGCATTGTGTTGGAGCAGAATGGGCCGTATGGGGTGATAAATGTCGTTGCGGCTTGGTCAGGCTCTGCCATCTTGATTTGATGGTAGCCGGAGTATGCGTCGAGGAAACACAATGAATCGTGTCCTGCGGTAGCATCGATAATTTGATCGATGCGGGGGAGGGGGAAGGGATCCTTTGGGCAAGCCTTGTTGAGGTCCTTGAAATCGACTCATAGTCGAGTGGATTTGTCCTTCTTTGGTACCATCACCAGGTTTTCTAGCCAGTCCGGATGTTTTATGTCTACGATGAATCCGGCCTCCAATAGTTTGGCTAGCTCCTCTCCCATGGCTTGTCTCTTAGGTTCGAGAAACACCGAAGAGCCTGTTTGGTAGCTTGAATCCTTTTAGGATGTTTAGGCTGTGCTTTCGGCCACCGGCGTGGGATTCTGGCATGTCCGAAGGGTGCCAGCAAAAATGTCCCAATTTTCACGTAGAATTCTCGTGGTCTGGCGTATACATCGAGGTTTAATTGTGCCCGATGGAGGCCGTTTTGTAGGGTCCGTTGGGTGGACTTGGAATTTGACTATTTCGTCCGCTGGTTTAAAGGAGGTGGACTTGGATCTTTTATCGAGTATCACATCGTCCCTGTTCACCGTGGAGCGCTTGATCCGGTTCCTCGGCCGCTAGGGCTTGGATAGTGCCTCAAGGGCTAGTGCGGCTGTCTTATTTTCGGCGCTGAGTGCTATGTCCGGTCACTAGCAAGAGTGATGATTCCGTTGGGCGGGCATTTTGAGCTTCATGTACCCGTAATGGGGTATAGCTTGAAAAATTGTGAATGCCTCTCGTCCTAATAGAGCGTGGTATCCGCTGCTGAGCAGGGCCACTTGGGCGTGACCTCCTCGGACCTGTAATTATCCGGCGTGCCGAACACCACATCCAGTGTGATTTTTCCTGTGCAGCACGCTTCCCGACTGGGTATTATTCCTCTAAAGGTTGTGTTGCTTCGCTCAATGCGGCTCCAGTCTATTTCCATTTTTCGAAGGGTTTCCTCATAAATGAGGTTCAATCCGCTGCCACCGTCCATGAGTACCTTGGTAAGGCGAAAGCCGCCCACTATTGGACCGAGGACCAATGCTGCTTGGTGCTCGGGCTGTTCGTAATTTAGGTTCATCAACGGCATTAAAGGTAATAGCCGTGTCCTCCATGGATTTATTGTTGCTACTTGGTAGACTTCGCAAGGCTGCGGAGTGTTTGTTTTTGCATATTGTTTGATGCGAAAGTCTCAAGACTATTAATACCGTCTTGGTATCCCCGGCTGGTGCTCTGTGGATCTTTGGGGTTAGAAGCTCTTCGCCACTTTTGGCCACTGCCGGAGTATCCAACATGCTCTAAGGCTATGAGTTGGTGTGGCGCCCTACGTACTATGAATTTTACAGGTCCGTTGAGCCATCCCTCCAAGACGGTTCCATGCCCCGTAGAAGTTTTTGTTTTTGGTGTTTAACCCGGGTGATTGGCGATAATGCACCCTTTTATTTCGGACTGGGTTTGTATTCGGGGCGGATTGTCCCAAAATCTTACTTCGGTTTTCCAGGCGCTTTCCATCGCACAGTACTTTCGTACTATGGATGCCAAGTCAGCAAAGCGTGTAATTTCACGGTGACCTATGGCATTGAGGATTCCCTTGTCCGTGCAATTATTGCAGAAGAATGAAATTGCGTCTTCCTCACGGCAGTCCTTTATCCTGTTCATAACCGGGAGGAATCGGCCCGATAATGATGTCTCGTTTCCTCGGGCTCTTGCCTAATTTTGGATAGATCGCCTATGTTCAGGTGGGTGGGTTTAATTAGATCCAAACCTCACCCAACTGAGGCTCAAGGGCCAAGGAGTTTCCGAACTCTAAGCTTGGATTCTTGGATGTTGTCCAATGAATCTAGCCCGTTGCCTGACTCTAAGTTCAGGTCTTGAGTGTCGTCCTCCCCTCCGCGGGTATCCGGCTTGGAGGGATCGGGAATCCGGGCATAGCTAGTCCTTAAGATAGATGAAGGGTCGCCGCATTGTTCCTCCACCACGGCAATGTGATGGGTGACCTGGGGAGAGTTAATCTCTCTTAGATCGGGTTTAGGCCCAATCTGATCGTAGTCTGTAGCGACTCCCAGGGCGGCGATGCGATCCAGGAGCTCCGTCGGATCTAACTGCTCGGCGAGTTCCGAGTTGACGTGAAGATTGCTTCCGATGACCTGAGAAGTCATCGTCGGTGGCGGCGAACAGCGGTCATAAGAAAACCGCCTAAGCCGGAGAGTTTGGCCGATAGCCAAAGCTCCTTTAGCAACGATGCCGTCTTTAAAGGCGGGATGAGGCATCCTTCCGATGGCGACGGCACAGAGGAACTCTCAATGAAAGCACCAATGCGGTGTCAAAACCGGCGGATCTCGAGTAGGGGGTCCCGAACTGTGCGTCTAGGCGGATGGTAACAGGAGACAAGGACACGATGTTTTTACCTGTGTTCGGGCCCTCTCGATGGAGGTAAAACCCTACTTACGCTTGATTAATATTGATGATATGGGTAGTACAAGAGTAGATCTACCACGAGATCAGAGAGGCTAAACCCTAGAAGCTAGCCTATGGTATGATTGTTGTTCGTCCTACGGACTAAAACCCTCCGGTTTATGTAGACACCGGAGAGGGCTAGGATTACACAGAGTTGGTTACAATGGGAGGATATATACATATCCGTATTGCCAAGCTTTCCTTCCACGCCAAGGGAAGTCTCTTTCGGACACGGGACGAAGTCTTCAATCTTGTATCTTCATAGTCCAGGAGTCCGGCCAAAGGTTATAGTTCGGCTATCCAGACACCCCCTAATCCGGGACTCCCTCAATAGTGTTATTGACAGAGTTCTCCAATCGCTGCCACCAAGCTATAAAGGCTTCGTGATGAACTATAATATGCAAGAGATGGAGAAGACAATTCCCGAGCTCTTCACAATGCTCAAAGCTGCGGAGGTAGAAATCAAGAAGGAGCATCAAGTGTTGATGGTTAACAAGACCACTAGTTTCAAGAAAAAGGGCAAGGGAAAGGAGGGGAACTTCAAGAAGAATGGCAAGCAAGTTGCCACTCCCGGGAAGAAGCCCAAAGTTGGACCCAAGCCTGAAACTGAGTGCTTCTACTGCAAAGGGACTGGTCACTGGAAGCGGAACTGCCCCAAGTATTTGGCGGATAAGAAGGATGGCAAAGTGAACAAAGGTATATTTGATACACATGTTATTGATGTGTAGCTTACTAATGCTCGTAGTAGCGCCTGGGTATTTGATACTAGTTCGGTTGCTCATATTTGTAACTCGAAACAGGGGCTACAGATTAAACGAAGATTGGCTAAGGACGAGGTGATGATGCGCGTTGGAAATGGTTCCAAGGTCGATGTGATCGCTGTCGGCACGCTACCTCTACATCTACCTTCGGGATTAGTTTTAGACCTGAATAATTGTTATTTGGTGCCAGCATTGAGCATGAACATTATATCTGGATCTTGTTTAGAGACGGTTATTCATTTAAATCAGAGAATAATGGTTGTTCTATTTATATGAGTAATATCTTTTATGGTCATGCACCTTTGAAGATGGTCTGTTTTTGTTGAATCTCGATTGTGGTCATACACATATTCATAATATTGATGCCAAAAGATGCAAAGTTGATAATGATAGTGCAACATATTTGTGGCATTGCCATTTAGGTCATATTGGTTAAAGCGCATGAAGAAACTCCATGCAGATGGGCTTTTGGAATCACTTGATTATGAATCATTTGATACTTGTGAACCATGCCTCATGGGCAAGATGACTAAAACTCTGTTCTCCAGAACAATGGAGCGAGCTAATGACTTATTGTAAATAATACATACCGATGTATGCGGTCCGATGAATGTTGAGGCTCGCGGCGGGTATTGTTATTTTCCGACCTTCACAGATGATTTGAGCAGATATGGGTATATCTACTTAATGAAACACAAGTCTGAAACATTTAAAAAGTTCAAAGAATTTCCGAGTGAAGTGGAGAATCATCTTAACAAGAAAATAAAGTTTATACTATCTGATCGTGGAGGAGAATATTTGAGTTACGAGTTTGGCCTTCATTTAAAAAATGTGGAATAGTTTCACAACTCACATCACCTGGAACACCACATCGTAATGGTGTGTCCGAACGTCGTAACCGTACTTTATTAGATAGGTGCGATCTATGATGTCTCTTACTGATTTACCACTATTTTTTTGGGGTTATGCATTAGAGACAACTGCATTCACGTTAAATAGGGCACCGTCTAAATCCGTTGAGACGACACCATATGAACTATGGTTTGGCAAGAAACCTAAGCTGTCGTTTCTTAAAGTTTGGGGTTGCGACACTTATGTCAAAAGGCCTCAACCTGATAAGCTCGAACCCAAATTGGAGAAGTGCATCTTCATAGGATACCCTAAGGAAGTAATTGGGTACACCTTCTACCAAAAATCCGAAGGCAAGATATTTGTTGCCAAGAATGGAAACTTTCTAGAGAAGGAGTTTCTCTCGAAAGAAGTGAGTGGGAGGAAAGTAGAACTTGATGAGGCAATTGTACCTTCTCTCGAATTAGAAAGTAGCTCATCACAGAAAACCGTTCCCGTGATGCCTACACCAACTAGAGAGGAAGATGATGATCATGAAACTTCAGATCAAGTTACTACCGAACCTCATAGGTCAACTAGAGCATGTTCCACACCAGAGTGGTATGGTAATCCTGTTCTGGAAGTCATATTACTAGACCATGATGAACCTATGAACTATGAAGAAGTGATGGTGAGCCCAGATTCCAATAAATGGCTTGAGGCCATGAATTCTGAGATAGGATCCATGTATGAGAACAAAGTGTGGACTTCGGTTGACTTTCCTGATGATCGTCGAGCCATAGAGAATAAATGGATCTTCAAGAAGAAGACTGACACTGATGGTAATGTTACTCTCTACAAAGCTTGACTTGTCGCAAAAGGTTTTCGACAAGTTCAAGGAGTTGACTATGATGAGACCTTCTCACCCGTAGCGATGCTTAAGTCTGTCCGAATCATGTTAGCAATTGCCGCATTTTATGATTACGAAATCTGGCAAATGGACGTCAAAACTGCATTCCTTAATGGATTTCTTAAAGAAGAGTTGTATATGATGCAACCAGAAGGTTTTGTCGATCCTAAAGGTGCTAACAAAGTGTGCAAGCTCCAACGATCCATTTAGGGACCGGTGCAAGCATCTCGGAGTTGGAATATACGCTTTGATGAGGTGATCAAATCATATGGTTTTATATAGACTTTCGCAGAAGCCTGTATTTATAAGAAAGTGAGTGGGAGCTCTGTAGCATTTCTAATATTATATGTGGATGACATATTGTTGATTGGAAAAGATATAGAATTTCTGGATAGCATAAAAGGATACTTGAATAACAGTTTTTCAATGAAAGACCTCGATGAAGCTGCTTATATATTGGGCATCAAGATCTATAGAGATAGATCAAGACGCTTAATAGGACTTTCACAAAGCACATACCTTGATAAAGTTTTGAAGAAGTTCAAAATGGATCGATCAAAGAAAGGGTTCTTGCACGTGTTACAAGGTGTGAAGTTGAGTCGGACTCAATGCCCGACCAACTGCAGAAGATAGAGAGAAAATGAAAGTCATTCCCTATGCCTCAACCATAGGTTCTATCATGTATGCTATGATGTGTACCAGACCTGATGTGTGCCTTGCTATAAGTTTAGCAGGGAGGTACCAAACTAATCCAGGAGTGGATCACTGGACAGCGGTCAAGAACATCCTGAAGTACCTGAAAAGGACTAAGGATATATTTCTCGTTTATGGAGGTGACAAAGAGCTCGTCATAAATGGTTACGTCGATACTAGCTTTGACACTGATCCGAATGACTCCAAGTCACAAGCCGGATATGTATTTATATTGAATGGTGGAGCTATCAGTTGGTGCAGTTCCAAGCAGAGCGTCGTGGCGGGATCTACGTGTGAAGCGGAGTACATAGCTGTTTCGGAAGCAATAAATGAAGGAGTCTAGATGAAGGAGTTCATATCCGATCTAGGTTTAATACCTAGTGCATCGGGTCCAATGAAAATCTTTTGTGACAATACTGGAGCAATTGCCTTAGCGAAGGAATCCATATTTCACGAAAGAACGAAACACATCAAGAGACGCTTCAAGTCCATCCGTGATCAAGTCAAGGAGGGAGACATAGAGATTCGCAAAATACATACGGATCTGAATGTTGCAGACCCGTTGACTAAGCCTCTTCCATGAGCAAAACATGATCAGCACCAAGACTCCATGGGTGTTAGAATCATTACAATGTAATATAGATTATAGACTCTAGTGCAAGTGGGAGACTGAAGGAAATATGCCCTAGAGGCAATAATAAAGTTGTTATTTTATATTTCCTTATATCATGATAAATGTTTATTATTCATGCTAGAATTGTATTAACCGAAAACTTGATACATGTGTGGATACATAGACAAAACACGGTGTCCCTAGTAAGCCTCTACTAGACTAGCTCGTTAATTAAAGATGGTTAAGTTTCCTAACCATAGACATGTGTTGTCATTTGATAAACGGGATCACATCATTAGGAGAATGATGTGATGGACATGACCAGTCCGTTAGCTCAGCATGTTGATCGTTCAGTTTTATTGCTATTGCTTTCTTCAGGTCATATGCATATTCCTTCAACTATGAGATTATACAACTCCCGGATACCGGAGGAATGCCTTATGTGCTAACAAACGTCACAACGTAACTGGGTGATTATAAAGATGCTCTACAGGTATCTCCGAAGGTGTTTTTTGGGTTGGCATAGATCGAGATTAGGATTTGTCACTCTGAGTATCGGAGAGCACTAGTAGAAAACAGGGCTTTCGTCCAGGCCAGTTTAGCCCATTAGTCCCGGTTCAATCCAGAACCGGGACTAATGTGAGCATTTATCCCGGTTCGTGCGGCTAAGGCATAAGTCCCGGTTCACTGTGCCCTTTAGTCCCGGTTTGTGCCTCAAACCGGGACTAAAAAGCCCATTAGTCCGGTTCATGCATCAAACCGGGACTAAAGAAATGAACCTTTAGTCCGGTTTTTAGGCACGAACCCGGGACTAATGGTTGAGACCTTTAGTCGGTTAGTGCCACGAACCCGGTACTAAAGGTCCCATTTTCAAACTCTACCCCTCGTGGATCGCCTTTTCAATTTAAAAAATAAAAGAAAATGATGGAAATGTCAAAAAATAAAAGAAAATAAGTTTCCCATGTGATATGTGGTCTAGTTGTTGGGAAAATTTACAAATGTGAATTTCGACTTTATTTGCAAAATCTACGTGGAATTTGTAAATATGGGCATAACTTTTGCATACTAACTTTCGGATGAAAAAGTTTTTATATGAAAAATCATCTAGTCGAAAAGTTACATCCAAATTTAACTGGGGAACCCGTTAAACATTTTCAAAATCCTCAAAAACCTAACGAGAAAAAAAAGTTACGGGGCTTTTAATATCTAGAGTGGAAAAATCGAAAAAATTTCTAAGCGTGGTCAAACAATGGTCAAACCATGGTCAAACTAATTATTCTAGAATATTAGTGTTACTAAATAATTTGTTCAGTTATTTTGAATTTTGGTCAAATCTGGTCAACCTGTGGTCAAACTATGGTCAAACTATGGTCAAACAATGGTCAAACCATGGTCAAACTAATTATTCTAGAATATTAGTGTTACTAAATAATTTGTTCAGTTATTTTGAATTTTGGTCAAATCTGGTCAAACTGTGGTCAAACTGTGGTCAAACTATGGTCAAACCATGGTCAAACTAATTATTCAAAATAACTATTGTTTTCTAAATAATTATTGTTTTTTATTACAATAGTTTGAAACTCAAACAGTGAAATGTGTCAATTCATGCTCAAGCAAAATTCCTGAGGGTTAATAGGATTGACATCTTACTATTGTCAGGAAAACAACAAGTGCAGACTTGGAAACGAGTGAGAATAGAACAAGGAAGTCAAGCGTGCTCAGTTGGGGAGTGGGAGGATGGGTGACCGTTCGGGAAGTTAGGTGATTTGGAATGGTGAGGGTGATTAGAGAAGAGGATAAATTGAGCGGTGATGAGGGGTCTTGATTAGAGATTAGGGTTAAAATAATTCAGAAATTTGAAAATAAAAATTATTCAAAAATTTCAAAAAAAATTTCAAGAAAAATTTTCAAAAAAACATAAAATTTCCATCGGTCCGGTTGGTGTTACCAACCGGGACTAAAGGTGGAGCCCCGTGGCATGACCTTTAGTCCGATTCTGGATTGAACCGGACTAAAGAGGAGAGCATTAATGCAAACCCTTTAGTCCCGGTTCACCAACCGGGACTAAAGGCCCTTACCAACCGGGACAATAGGCCCTTATTCTACTAGTGGAGGTATCTCTGGGCCCTCTCGGTAATACACATCATAAGAAGCCTTGCAAGCAAAGTGACTAATGAGTTAGTTGCGGGATGATGTATTATGGAACGAGTAAAGAGACTTGCCGGTAACGAGTTGAACTAGGTATGAAGATACCAACGATCGAATCCCGGGCAAGTAATATACCGATGACAAAGGGAATAACATATGTTGATATAATGGTTCGATCGATAAAGATCTTCGTAGAATATGTGGGAACCAATATGAGCATCCACGTTCCGCTATTGGTTATTGACCGGAGAGGTGTCTCGGTCATGTCTACATAGTTCTCGAACCCATAGGGTCCGCACGCTTAACGTTCAATGACGATTTTATATTATATGAGTTATGTGATTTGGTGACCGAATATTGTTCGGAGTCCCGGATGAGATCACAAACATGATGAGGAGTCTCGAAATGGTCGAGAGGTATAGATTGATATATAGGATGATAGTATTCGGACACCGGAAGTATTCCAGAGGGTACCGGGTACATATCGGGTCACCTGAAGGGGTTCCAGGCACCCCCCCCCCCTCGGCAAAGATATGGGCCTAATGGGCCAAGAGGGTAAACGCAGCAGCCAGTAGGGGCTGCTGCGTCCCCCATATGGGCCGCACCAGAGGAGAAAGGAAAGAGGGGAAGAGAGAAGGAAGGGGAGGGATTCGGCCTCCCCCTTCCTTCCCTCCTCCCCCCTCTTCTTTCCTTCCCCCTTCGGTGAAAAAGGAAAGGGGGGCCGAATTGGGGAGGAACCCCAAGTAGGATTCGGCCTACTTGGGGCGCCCCCCTTGGCTGCTCCCTCTCCCTCCCACCTATATATATGAGGGGGAGGCACCTAGAACACACAACAACATCTGTTAGCCGTGTGCGGCGGCCCCCTCCACAGATTACACCCTCGGTCATATTCTCGCGGTGCTTAGGCGAAGCCCTGTGCGGATCACTTCACCATCACCGTCACCACGCCATCGTGCTGACGGAACTCATCTACTTCCTCGACACTTTGTTGGATCAAGAGTTCGAGGTACGTCATCGAGCTGAACGTGTGCAAAACTCGGAGGTGCCGTACGTTCGGTGATTGATCGATCGGATCTAGAAGAAGTTCGACTACATCAACCGCGTTGTCAAACGCTTCCGCTTTCGGTCTACGAGGGTATGTAGACACACTCTTCCCCTCTCGTTGCTATGCATCTCCTAGATAGATCTTGCGTGAGCGTAGGAATTTTTTTGAAATTGCATGCTACGTTTCCCAACAGTTTTGACAGGAGGATTCCCGCCGAAAATGGTTGCCCTTTTTCCCCTAACGTATATAATAGTTTAGTTAATTTCCCTCAGTTCATCTTCTCTCTTTTTGTTTCCTTCTTTGCCCATTTGTTTATGTTCTCCGTCTCCTCCCACATGGTCGAAAGCTCGAGTGTGCCAGGGAGCTCGTAGTCATCCACAAACAACACTGTGGTCGGGATGTCGTTGTCGTTCATGGAGTGAGATTGTTGTTGTGGAGGACAACCATTTGGCTCATATCAAAGTCGAGTAAAAATCCTAATTGGGCAGGAGAGCATTGCCAAAGGAGTGAACGAGTACTACACCAATCTATTCGACTCCTCCTCATGTCGCGTCCACTCTCTGAACTTAGAGGCACCTTGACGAGCTGCTCGCCAAGGAGGAGGTTCTGAAGGTGGTTAAGGCCATGCCTCCACATAAGGTGCTGGGACCGGATGGGTTCACTGGCGTTTCTACGCTTCTTGTTGGCACGTCATTGCGTTCGACTTCATGAGAACCCTGGATGCGTTTTACCGAGGCGACATGTGTGGTTTGCCTGTGATCAATAAGCCCCTTGTCTCTCTCCTACCTAATATAAGTTGGAAGGGGCCATAGACATCAAGGACTTTAGGCCTGTCATTCTTGTCCATGGCGCGGTTAAAATTTTCGACAAGATATTCTATCATGTTGGCTGGCAGTTGAGCTACCTCGCTTGGTGGGAGTACACCAAAGCGCGCTTGTGCAAGGTCGATCCCTTCACGACAACTTTATGTTGGTCCGATGCATGGCAAGACAATATCTAGTTGGATATCGTATGAAGCTATTTAACTATCTATGTATTTGAAGTTGAAGTTATTGAACACTGGGATTGCTCGGACTCTAGTCAGGCAAAATCCATGCTTGGCTTGCCAATGCTGGCAGTGGCGACACTCGCGGGTATCGTTTCCCTTCCCGGAGGTGCTTCCATGGCCTTGATTTGTGCCCCTCTTCGGGCATCAGGGGAAACCCTAGGTCTGGTTCTCTGGATCGGATGGTGGCGGCGTCACGACATAGTTCTCCTTCTTGAAGGTGCTATCTTTCTAGTTCGTGGTGTCCCAGTGTTGGATTTCAAGATGATCGACTTCTTGTTGATTTGGTCTGCTCCTCCGGTTTTAGTTTTGGTGGGTTTAGTTGTGTCGTTCACCCTGTTCGGGCTAAGCACCTCCTCTCTCTCTCTCTCTGTGTGTGTGTTTCGGGCACCATGCTCATGCCTCCTTGCGTTCATATCATGTGTCGTACCTTTTCTTGTACTCATTCTCCTTTTCTTCTATCAATGAAAAGATACACAAGCTTTGCGTATTTCGTGAAAAAAACTTGCCATGTCCGGCTTTATGTTGAAGTTATTAATGTCCGATCATATGAATGCTATGCGTTTATCTACGTTGTGTAAATCTACGTTGCATGTGATTGCATGGATACGGGGGTTGAATATGAGAGGATGGTTGCGGCCTGCGGACAAAAACAAACGAGGAGTGGTCAGGCGACGCGTCCGCAAAAGTATATGAGCTCATATCAGGCAAGTCCGGTTGTAGATGCTCTTAGACAACAAATGTAGAATCGAAGCATAATCCTCAATTTGCATTCCATGAAGTAGTATGTTTGTTTTTTCGCGGAAAGCGGTACTATGAGTTTGTTCCAAATATGTCAATCTGCCCCCCTCAAATCCCTCTTGCCCCACCAAAAATACAAATATTGCCGTGCTTTTCTCCTTAGCACATGTGCTACAAACCTACAATGGCAACCACAAGGATAATGCAATGAATGAATGGATGCAGTATCATTATCTGTAAACAAAATGCCCTACATAGCCAATCATGTAGTCACGCGGTAGAGTGGAGCTGCGGGGCCACCGCGCCGAGACGTGGGCGCTTCCTGCGCACGAAACAAGCTGTAGGCGGCGGCCATCCACCGGAAAAAAGATCCCAATCCATCAAACCGGACGCGTCAGGCCCACAGAAAAAGGGACACGGATAGAGGAGCAGAACAACCACTAGCAGAGAGCTGAAGGCAGAGAGGGAGAAGCAGCCGCGAGGCTGGTGGTGGCCGGGTAGACCACGGCGCACGCCAACCCGGACCCCGTCGCGCCCAGCATTTCCCCTCGCCGCGCCGCCGGAGAGCACCTCCACCCGCTGCCCCCTTGGACCAGGCGCTAGCAAGTCCGGGATGGCGAGCGGAGCCGTCGCGCCGCCGCCGCCGCCACTGGCCGGCGGGCGGCGCGGCTTCGGTGGCCGGGGGGTCCTCCTCCGCCGGCGCCTCGCCGCCACGCCCATGTGAGCAGCCTTTATCCGGTTCCTATGTTTGCGGTCGGTTTGGTCGCCGGGTCCGTGGACTGCTAGACTGGTAGCTTTTCTTGTTCGAGGAGCGAGGGATTTCCTGTTCTTAGTCGCTCGTTGCAGCAAAGGCAGGGACATGCCTGCTTGAATAAGGAGCAAGTAGATCAAAAGGATTTGAGAGCTTCGTTGAACACTGATTGCCCGTTGCAAGATGTATTATTATTCATCAATTCCTGACACGGAAGGGTAGTCAGATAGTTCAGTTTAGGATCTACGATTCACATCATTATTTGTTGAATTGTTGTGGGCTAATTTACCGGTCGCCAACTTTTTGCTACAATTTCATGCAAAGCGGAGAAGATAAAAGATACTGATATGTTGTTCTGGAAAACAACAATGCTGCAAAGTGTTTTTTCTCGGATGCGGAACTGCACAGCACTTTGGAAACATATCATTACTTATCGTGTAATTGTGAAGCTGAATACTCGCGGTACGACTAGAACCCAATTTTGCCCGGATTAGGTTTCTGAATCTCGTGGTCTTTTCTTGCTTTGTAAGCATAGAACTAGCATGGATATGTGAAAGGTCACATCACGCTTACATTTTGCCCATGTCGTGCATTATTTTCATGCAAAATCAGTTTTTTCTTTCAGGAAAGATGAGCCCGTGGTTTCTACAAACGCTGGAAAAGAGGAAATGATTGCCCATAGTGTTAATGTTGCCAGGAAAGCATCCATTCCTGGAGTTTCATCAAGTTTATCCAATAGGGCAACAGTGACGACGCCAACACCTTTGCATCCAGCAGAACCATCTGATCTCCGTTTCAATCGTCTTCGACCCCCTATTGAGAAAAGTGATTGCAAATACACAAGATATTTTGGGCGCTATGTTGCGCGGGAGGCTATAATGGATGAGGAATACTGGGTATTATTCTTGTTACTTGCAAAAAATATACATTTGCTGATTCTGGGCAATAACTTAAAGTCGTCCATTTCTGTTTGACATGGTCGGCACATGTGTTTATGATGAGTTAGTGACAATAATTAATAGGCTACCTGTCTTTTGTTTCTCATGCTAATAAGCTCAGAGCATGAGATCTGTAAATAGTAAATACTAACATTTATATTCCAAATCATTTACCTTCACAATTTAGTTAGTGCTATGAAGTAACTAAATAACATTTACATTACCACTATGCCTTACATCTCTTCTTACCAAGACTTTATAGATTGCCGCATGGTTGAGAGCAGAAGATCACTATGAAGATCAGTCAGGCGATCGGTTAGTATCTAAATTACAGGGCTAGTGCACTTTTTGTTACTCCCTCCGTAAACTAATATAAGAGCGTTTAGAATACTAAAGTAGTGATCTAAACGCTCTTATATTAGTTATTTAGTTTACAGAGGGAGTAGTTAATATCCTTGTAACTAAAATCTATTGTACTGTTGTTTTCTCACTGCAGCTATGTTGAAAGCTTCAAAAGAAAGTTTGCATCACAGGTACGTGTGTAATCAGTTAGTCATATTTTTGTGTTACTAGAGGCAAGTGGGATGGTAATGATGTCGACACGTGCACATTTTCCACCAGCTGATCATTTAAAAGTTGACAGTTGTAGCCGTGTATCATTTTCTTGCAATATGTCAAATGTATCATCGTCAGTCATCTCACTGCAGGAATTTCATGCTTTAAAGAAACGATGTAGCAGGCAGGTTGGAGAGAAGTATACCTGTTTTGTTGCGGTATGAGAGTAAAGCTATTTGTAACCCATTTATTACTGCATTTTGTGTAAGCATGTTGTTCACGAAATAGTATGTGATGCTAGTTTTGAGATATGCTTTGAGGGAAGACACGCGAAAATGGCTACCCAACAACCGACAAGTTAAAACTTCACTTTTCTGTTGTTAGAGATCTTTTAAACAAAAAATAGGTCTACATTTTCAATCACTTTTAAAAATTGCTTTGATTATATTTTCCTTATATTTCACAGTTAATTAACATCTTGCCCACGGTAATATATTGCAGGTAAAGAATGATGACGTTACACGAACTGTGCTGAATAGTGTTGTTGGTACGGTAGATCTATGTGTCAGGCATCCTCTATATGGGGAGACATATCCCGCGGTATGGAAAATAGCAGTAATATATCTTTGTATTACTCCTGCCTGTGTCTTTGGAAGTTACATTTCGAAATTATTCACAGGAGCCTGGGAACACGCCATTTTACTCTAGAATCTATCAGCCAGATCAACCAAAATTTGGATATTTAACCAATGTTTGTGTTGCTAAGTATGCACGGCGTCAAGGGATTGCCAGCAACATGTTGTTATTGGCCATTGATGCTGCAAGACTCGATGGTAAAGCATTAGACTTGTCTGGAATTGTAAAACCACAGATAATAGTAGTTCATCCGCTGATACCTTCGCCCCTTATTGTAGGTGCTGAAAGTATTTATATTCATGTACATAAGGATAACTTGCCAGCTCGGAGGCTCTATGATCATGTAGGATTCAAGGTATAATTAATTTTCTTTTCAAAAAAAATATGCATTTTTTCATTTAGTTATAGAGCTCTAAGTTGAATTGCTCTTATGTTGGTTATTTGTAGATGGTTGACATGGATGGTGCTCGCCAGTCATCAGATCTGTGCTTACTCTCCTTCAGTTCCACCCACTAGGCTAGTTAACAGGGGATTTATTCCCATATCCTTTGTGCAGGTGAAAGTATGCCACCAGTCCTCTTGATTTAGAAAAAGCAGGACGGTGTCGGTGAATATGTTTTACCATCTTGCACATGATAAAAGATTGTAAAGTTCAAAATCCTTGGAATCGTCTACATGGGGCGACAGTAGCGGTGCTGTTGATGTGTGTGTGGGCTTTTCATCTGAATGCTTTGTTCTTTCGTTACTGTACAGTTTGTGAAACAAGCCCATCTGATGGCTCTGGGTTCATTCTTGTGAGTCTTGAAGAACAAATGTACATCCATGCCAACAGACATCCGTAATAAGATCTGTGATTAAGCTCCTTTGGCCATAGTTGGGTCGGGCTTCCTTTGGTTTGTAGGAATCTTGTAGGAATTTTATAGGATAGGATTTTCAAAGGAAAAATTCCTATGGAGCCCTTTGGTTTGTAGGAATGGATTCATATTCCTATGTAGGATAGGATCCAATCCTTCACATTTCAAAGGGAAAAAAACATTAGCCTAGACTCAATGGAAAAAATCCTATCATATGCATTAAATGACATCTCTTTGTTTATAGGAATTAAGATGTATGTCATCTCACTTCCTATGAAGTTCCTATTCTTATAATATTCCTATTCTATGAACCAAAGGAGGCCAGGGCTGTTTGGATCGAACAGGCCAACTGGGCCAAGGTGCACAGCCCGATTTGTTTAAAAACATCTGAACACCATAAATTTTCAATAATAATAAATAATAATCATATTTTCCTTCCAAAAGACCAAAACTCAGAAGCTTATTGTTATAGTTAGTTTTAGCATGAAATAAGTTAAACCCTCACCACTGTAACATAATTGCTTT
Organism: Aegilops bicornis; assembly: GCA_021605145.1. Classification (NCBI taxonomy): domain Eukaryota; kingdom Viridiplantae; phylum Streptophyta; class Magnoliopsida; order Poales; family Poaceae; genus Aegilops; species Aegilops bicornis. The sequence continues at coordinate 623,556,884 of CM038672.1, read as the reverse complement.
GCATATGCATTTGTTGTATGTAGATGATACAAAATAAAATCATTTGTCATTTATCTTTTGATCCGCTAAGAATGGAAATCATGGAAGACTCAATTATGAAATAAAACCCCTAAACTGGAAAAGGTACAAGTTGGGGGTTAGATTCATGGATCATTCGTGTCGTATATTCTGCTATTCTCTCTGGACTGTCCTTATCCAACCACTCGATGTTCTGACAAGGTCAAACTTCTGAAATCTTGAGTTAAACTTTAAGTCCATTTGTTTGTTGATGTTGGTATATCAATATGGCTTTGAACCAAAACCTGCGCTCATCGGTTCATGAAACCGGAACAAGTTCAGACCAGATCCCTTCCCGTGCTGAAAGTTTGAGCACTGCTGGGCAAACCTGGCATGGGAGTACGAATTCTTCACTGTATGTTATGTTGCGCAAATCCAGTAGCCAACCTCCCTACCCTAGTGATCATGTGTTAAAGTACGTAATGGGCCTAATGGGCCCATTAATTTTAGGATTAATTAGAGATAAGGGTCGCTTGCTTAGGAGTCAAGTAAGTCTTGCTTGGGAATCAAGTAAATCTTTCTATATAAAGAGAGGAGATGTATCAATCTAATCAAGCAAGAATTAAGAAAGAAATCCCTTCCCTACGTAATGGGCCTAATGGGCCCATTAGTCTTAGGGTTAATTAGAGATAAGGTCACTTGCTTAAAGGTCAAGTAAGCCTTGCTTCGGAGTCAAGTAAACCTCTCTATATAAAGAGAGGAGATGTATCAATCTAATCAAGCAAGAATTAATAAGGAAATCCCTTCCCTCTTGTCCGACCGTGGGCAAAAAGGCCCCCGGCCGGCCCTCTCGCGCCCTTCTTCTAGCAGCGCCATAATAATTTGGTATCAGGTAGCTCAGTTCCGATCATGTCTCGCCATCGACCATCGCGCGCCTTGTTGTCCATCTACACCGCATCGCTGCTTTCCCCGTCCAAGGCATTGGTCGCATCCTCGTGCCGCCACCGCCCGAATCTGCGGCGCCCTCCGCGCACCACCGGCGCCCTACACCGAAGGAGATCACGGGTCCTCAACGACCTCGTCCACGGTCGTCCGAGGGGATCCGGCATTGTACTAACCCGACCCTACGAGCTGCTGCCTTCTGCCGACCGCCGCCATCAGACGCCCGGCTCTGCCGTAGTACTCACCGCATTTAGGGGCCTCGCGGCGTTCTTTGAGACGCAGCCCTAAGCTGTGCCCCGCCGCCCACGATGGTGGTGGCCGGCTCCGCCAGCGCCTCCGGCGCCCATCACCGCCGCGCGCTTTGTGGCAACCGCCCGCGCGGTGACGCCTTCGCCTTCGCGAACCGCTGCGGCAACCACTGCGGTGCCATCCATCACCACCGCCCGGCCACAGGCTGCGATGGCGGCCGCCGCTCTGGCGGCCTTCGCGCCCGGCGCTTCCGCCGCGGCGGCAGCTGCATTGCAGCGGCAACCATTGGTCGACTCCGGTCCCGTGTCGACCGCCGGCGTGAAGTCCCGCTTCACCAAGTCGATCCCGCCGTCGTCGTCACCGTTTCCGTCTTGGATCGCTACCCGCCCGCGTGTCGGCGGGATGAGGCATGACCGGTACGCGACCTCCTAAGCGGCGTCGGCGTGTCGGGGAGATGTTTGGTCTGCGGCTGCCGCTCCTCCAAGTTGCTCTTCGCGCAAAGGACCTCGATCTCATCCATTGCGTCGAGGATCTTGGGCATGCGGTTTCCCCGGACGGCGGGCATCTGTTTTTCCCATGCGGCGACCTCAAAGTCTGCGACATCGGCGGTTGGGGGGGCGCACCCCTCCTCGCCATTCTCCATCGCAAGCCCTCCACTCTTCCCTGTGCGGTGCAAACCAACACCCGTCCGGCAGGAAGAAGGCATGGTGTCACCGACAGCAGCGCACCGCATAGCACCACTGCATTCCGCCACCGGTCGCCACGAGGGCGCCTCTGCTGGTCACTCTTGCGACCACTTCTAGGTGGTCATACACATGCACTCATTTTGTCCAGGTGGTGTCCATGGGATCCAGGTGGCTGTACACGTGCACGTCCGACGTGCGGATGGTGTCCACTTTTTGTTAGGGGGTCCAAAATAAAGCGTCCCAGTCCATTTTGAGGTTGAGAATAATAAAACAAGCCGAGATGTAAAAGGCTTGTTTTTAGGTGTTAGGTTTGTGTTGCATCGAGTCATTGTTATAAGTTGGTTAGGCTGCAGCTCGAGGACAAGATGCATGTCCAGATGGGATGTAGTGTTAGAGTAAGTAATGGGCCTAATGGGCCCATTAGTCTTAGGGTTAATTAGAGATAAGGATCGCTTGCTTAGGGGTCAAATAAGCCTTGCTTGGGAGTCAAGTAAACCTCTCTATATAAAGAGGAGATGTATCAATCTAATCAAGCAAGAATTAAGAAGGAAATCCTTTCCCTCTTGCCCGGCCGTGGGCAAAAAGGCCCCCGGCCGGCCCTCTCGCGCCCTCCTTCTAGCAGCCCCATAACATCATGGCTGTCACTTAAACAACCTTGCTGATTGTAAATCAGGCAGACTAAAATCCAGTGATCAAAGTGACTGCATGAGCCAAATTTAGTGATCATAGAGGGATTTTAGTACAAAACTAACTAAACAGTACCTCTAACGTTAGCGGCTTGTTCTCCGCGGCAACAGTGGTCGTTCACTGGTCTAGGAATGCTTTGTAATTCTGATGAACCTTTAAAATCAATCCGAATCCTTTTCATAGAAAAAGAAGGTACAGTATTGCCATTATCACACTCATGTGTATATGAAGGGTTCTTGAGATACGGTTGACCATTGCGAGGTCGCTTGTTGTTCATCTCGATTCATTATAATATTTTATACAGAAAGCCGCAATGGATTGTCAACGTACAACTTCGATATATAACAAGCATAAGCATCCCAACCTCAGTTTTAAGTTTTGAGATGCATGAAGTCATTTCCCCCAATGGTAGAGTAACACAGAAACAAAAATGATTGTGTATATAAAAGTATTATTGCGAGCTCCAACATGAAGAAATGCCCCGAAACTTATATGCCCCATTTGCTTCTTGCGCTTAACGGGGCAGGTCGAACAGCTCAGGCAGATGAGCGTTTGTGAGCTTGGTCCTTTTAGTGATCTCTTTCTGCTTCTTCTTGGCCTTCGGCTTTGGTCGCTGGCCATGAATCTGCGCCGCTGCACGCCGCTTGGTCGTGTCAGTTGCTGGCTTGTGGCCGTTCTTCAGCAGCTCCTTCTCGATATCGATCATGTCCCGTGGCAGCTCTATCTCCCGGTACAGCTGCTTCAAGTCGGCATCGACCTTGATCTTCGATTTGGGATCATTTGGGTACACAATGTCTTCCTGGGAGTCCATGCTTGACAGCCACCAGACGTCACCTGAGGCTTTGAGAGCCTGCGGAAAACAAGATTTCAGCCATATACATCAGACTTCTGGGATGAATTCCTAGTTTGCTCACACCAATGCAATGAAGAGAAAACACTACAAGTACAGACTGACTCCACAAAGTAACACCAATACTGAAACACTGATCAGTAAACGATCTGCCTAGTTTCAATATCTTGGAACTAAGTCGTGCTTTGCTTGCTGCTCTATTTATCTGCAGCAAAGAAACGCCACTATGGGACTGCAAGTAATTTCACCGATTCATTATGGCTGTGTTCCATCAGACACCAGGAAACACTGTTTCCAAGCAAATAAATTGCCTGTCATGGGACACATCTTCATATATTCCTCAGTTTCTCACTGGTTCAAGTTAACCAAATATCAATTTTTTGTGCTTAGCTGAAGGGCTGTGCTGTTGTGTACAGTCCATCAACTTCAATTATTTACCAGCAGCGAAGTAATCAACCGTTGAAATATTCCAATAACCACTAGAAGTGCACACAAAAGCAACAACTAACATTAAAATTTAACCTCCATAAAAGCTTGAGATCCTGTTAATTGTTCCAATAGAAAAGGTAGCTTTGAGCATTACGCTGTAATAAGAATTTTGGAACATAACCAATGGAATCCTAGCTAACTGTACTTTACATATCGTAAACAGAAACAAGGATCGCTAAAAGATCCCAACATTAAAATCTCGAACCTCTGTACATAAGACTACTTGGTTTCTGAATACATATATAGTTAGTTCAACATCAAATTTGATGCACAGCATGCAAAATAATGTGGCACCTACCAGATTGCTCAAAATCTTAGACCAAGAATAATAGTCACCTGTAGATCATCCAATACGGTTGGATATGAATCCTTGACCTCCACAACAGGAAGACCCTCAGGAAACCTTCTGATCAAATGAAGCAATTGATCTTTCCCCTTCAAATCATGCTTGGACTGCATAATTTCAAATGGCGGGTCAATATGCAACCTAATATGAGATGAAAGACAAAGTCTTTCGCGACGGAAGAGAAACTATTTCAATTATCAACGTGTAACAAAATAATCCTCGATGCAATTACCTTGTAAGAGAAACGCTTCCCATCAAATTGTACTTTGGGATTGTTTGTCAGACTATCAAAGACTGCCTTGTTACTATTAATTGCAACATATGTTGCTTCATTTATTTGCTCTGCTGTATAAGCAAGTCTTGTCTGCAGGTTCACAAGAAAAGAGGGGTATTATTTTACACAGAACACATTATAACATATATTCAGGACAAACACTGTAAGAGAACATTCTTTTTTGCTACTGTACTATTAAGTCTGTCATTAAGCTAATAAGTTGGGGGGGAAATCAAGAATTAAATATGCAAAATAAGGTGCAGAACCATTTTTCAGGCTTGAATAAATATCTCCATTTTTGCGTTAGGACCACCAGTATCTGATAACTGAGAGCGCAATTATATATTATATTTGTCACTAAAAGCAACAGTAATATCCTATGACATCACTGCTCTGTTCGTTTTATAGTTACCCAGAGAAAACTAGCACTGTAATTTTTTTTCTCTAACCTAAAGACAACATGAGCAACAGCAAAACTTATCCAAAAAATCACTTATTGTCCTATAAGACAACATGAGCAACAGCATGAGCAACTTGCATTGCATGATCATTTAATACTACTTCATCCGTTCCTAAATATTTGTCTTTTTAGAGATTTCAAATGGATACCACATACGGATGCATATAGACATATTTTAGAGTGTAGATTCACTCATTTTGCTCCGTATGTAGTCACTTGTTGAAATCTCTAGAAAGACAAATATTTAGGAACGGAGGGAGTAGAGCTATTTTGCAAGGAAAAACAGATAACAGATAACCCTATCATACTATGCATGGGGCGGAATAATGGAAGATGAGGCAATCCCATCAAGTTGAACTTTTGGCAACTTACCTTGTAAAGCAGTTCAATAACTAATTTGATCTGTGCTCCAACAGGAGACTTCCTCACTGAATTGATGTGCTGAAGCCTTTCTGTATCATTTGAGAATTTAATAGCCTGTATCTGTTTTGCTGGAGCTGACGGAGCATTTGCTGGTCTAGACCTTGGAGCATTGTGCGACTTTGTGGTTGAAGCTTGGGTTGCAGCAATGCTGGATAGAGTTGTCTGGCATCTCTCCTGCTGTTGTTTAAATTTGCTGAGACGTTCATTAAGAGCCATCTGGACCAAAGATTGCAATACTGGATTAATGATATATGGCACCCAACAACATACAGGATTACATGGAACTGGACCCCCCAACTATCTGCCTGATACGAGCAAAACCAACATAACAAGGAATGCATAAATTACACTGCATGTTGAACCAGACAGAGTATTACCACATTGGTTTCAACTTTGACATTTTCTAACAAATAATGATCATAAGTTGATTAGGAATAGCAAGTTTAAGGTGATCCTAATTACACAATACCCTGTGATTGCTACGTGTATGCACAGTCAGATAGATATAATCAAACATATCATATGTTCCTTCTCTGCATCATGTTTCCACTTTGCATTCAGTGTGTCCTCGTGAATTGACATTGGCATTCCAACAAGCTTTACTACAACTCATGAGTTAAACCTGTTATGCTGTATTCACCTTTTGTTCATCCAACGGAAGTGGTGAAACCGCTTAAAACTTGGATTTTGTGGCGTAATGGATTATTTTCTTGCCTGAATCTGTTGGGGAACAGCTTAATCCCATGTCGTTGTGGTTGAGGAAGTGATACTAAAACACAGGAATTATGTTCAGATCACATGTGTTCTGGAGTGATGTGGCCTCTATCTAACATAGTGAAGTATCAGTTCTACTCAAGCAATCCACTAAAATCAGTCTCTGATGTTGGATTAAGTGAGGATGCATGTGGACATCATTTCACGACACACTCAGCATCAAATTCTGCTGCGAAATATCCACAAAACACACTAGCTAATTACCGAATGGGTCTGTATGGCATCCACCCAAATCCAACTTGACAATCGGGACATTGCGCCCAAAAATAAATAAAATAGCAGCTAAGAAAGGGGGGCGATCGATCGTTCCAATAAAGGTTTGATCCCTATATAAGATCCTACTGAATCCCGCCCAAGATTCTCGGATCCCGATCACGGCTCAGTCTACGAAACGAAATCGCAACCCAGGGGAAGCAATCGACCCGGGCAGATCAAGCAACGAAGAACTGATGGACGCGGGGGGTCTGGAGAGTAGGGAACCCGTACTGGATCCGCGGCGGCGGGGCCGATCCGGCAAGCTCGACGCGCCCTTCGGCGAGATGCCGGCGACTGAGCGGCGGAGGGGCCCGGCGGCGATGCGGTGGGGGGCTAGGGTCTGGTCGGCCCAAGGGAGGGAGACGGACGCTGCTGTCTCGCTTCCTACCTCGCCTAATTTCTCTCTTGTGCTAGCGCTGCGCCTGCTACCGTACATGATATATGAGGACCTGAATGATGCGAGTGGCGGGCTCACATGGACCTAAATGGGCTTAATAGGAGGATGTTTCTGGGACGCGTTTGGTGGATGATAGATATGGCCGATGGCGACGGAAAATCCTATTCGACGCATTTTGGGTCAAATACCTAGCGAACCACTTGAGCCGGCCCATCTGTAACGTACTTCCGGTTTTGGGAACCTTCTAGAGGATTCCCAGCCGGTTTTTACCGGTTTTGGGAACCTTCTGGAAGGTTCTCTCCATTTTTATTTTCTGTCTTTTTCTTTTTCTTTTTTTTCTATTTTCTTTTCTTTTCTTTTTTCCTTTTCAAGTGAATTTATTTTTCAACAAATTTTCAGCAATTTAAAATGTTCGTATTTCTTAAAACTTGTTTATTTTCCAGATTTTGTTCCTATTTTCAAATTTGTTCAGAAAATTCAAAAAAGTTTTAATATTTAAAATTGTGTTCACTTAATTTCCAAAATTGTAAATATATCAAAAAAGTTTGAAGTTTCTAGGTTCATATTTCCTTATTTTGTTCACAAATTCAAAAAATATCGGATTTCAGAAAATGTTCCACCTTTCAAAAATTGTTCACAAATTCAAAACAATTCATTTTTCCAAAATTATTTGCAAATTCAACAATTTTAAGGAAATTTCATAATTTTTCATGTTTTGAATCAATTGTTCATTTTAAGAAAAATGTTCTCATTTTTACAAAAAATGTTCATGTTTCCAAAAAGTTGTTCGCAAATTCAAAAATATTAGGCCAATTTCAAAAATTGTTCATGTTCCAAATTTCAAAAATGTTCATAATTTTTCAGAAAGTGTTACGAATGCTTTTGTTCATTGTTTTCGCACCTATCAAAAAGTGTTCGGGTATTAAACAAATTGTTCCCATTTTAAAAAATTGTTCGCAAATTACAAAAAATGTTCACGTTTTCATCTTTTCAGAGTTTCAAAAAATGTCCGAGTTTCATAAATTGTTTGGAGATTTTCAAAAAATGTTCGTGCTTTCAAATTTGTTTAGGAATTTCAAAATATGTTCGTGTCTCCAAATTTTGTTTTGGAATTTGAAAAAGTGTTCCCGTTCCAAGAATTCTTCATGATTTTCAAAAACAGTTCCTGTTTTTTGAAATAAAATAGAAAAATTGCTCAGAAATTTGGAAAGATTTGTGTTTCGTAGAGCATTCCTTTTTTTGACTTAAAATGTTTTGAGCGTCAAATTTTGTTAATTCTTTTGAAATACATTCGGGGTTTCAAAATTAAATCTTTTTTGTTATAAAATAAAATTACAAATGTGCTCTAATATTTTTAAAAATTGTTCCAATGTAAAAATAACTCCTTCACAAATTTTGTTCTTATTTTTCGAAGACTATTTTTGTCAAAATATGTTTGAAATTCCAAATTTTGTTGTTGTTTTTCAAAGACTATTTTGGAATTTCAAATTTTGTTCACATTTCTTAAATTTTGTTCTTTCATGCTTCGAAATATGTTCAAATTTTTAAAAATATATATGCTACTGTACATGTACAGGAAATAACATCCAACTAGGAATATCCCGCAAGGGTAAGTTACTAAATATGTTTGCGATGCATATTTCTTCACTTGTGGCCATTTACGTGCTCTGGAGCGCAGCTACGTCCCGTGCTCAAATCCTGGTTTCATCTCTTTTGATTTTCTATTTTTACTGTTGTTAACTACTCGCGGTGTGTCTTAGTGGGCCGGCCCATCCACACGGCTCCTATGTGCGTCGCGCTCTGTATTCACCGCAGAATGCGGCGCATAGGAGGTCCAGATGGCGACGGCGGACTGGCACCTTCTCGATGACTCCTTTGGACAAAACAGCGGCTGTGCTCTCGAAGTACTAAAAAAAATCGTAAAATTACAGGTGTTACATCACGGTCATGAGACACACTCAACCACAAATGATGCCCCCGATCCAACAACAAAGCACGCCTAGATTATAAGCCTCGTAATTTAAGCTCTTGAATTCATGAACATGATCACATCAAAGAAAAGTACTCTTCCATATTATAACTTCCTTGGCCACTCAACCATGGCAACCTCCAGAAGATTCTTGGTGGTGGGGGGTGGGGGGGGGGGATGATGTGCGGATTAGGTTTTCGACAGGTGCATACCGTTATGAGCTTGCTGGGCTGGGGCTCAGTAACTTTTAAGAAGGCTCCCGATATTTGAACTACATTTTTGTGGACCCTATTCAACATGTAGGTCGACAGACGTTGCCAATCAATGTTCCGCGCTTTAGGCGTCGTTTTATGTTGTTCCCGCAACTTGACGCACACGCACCCCTCCGTTGTCCTGGGCTCGGCCCATTTACCTTTTTTCGAACCTTAGAGAACTTTTCATGCAACGAGGGGATTCAAGCTCCTACCGTGAGGTTCAGTACCAGACCCAGCTAACAGCGTGTGCCCTTTTACTTTACTTTTTTGCTTTATGTGCGCACGCGGTCTGGTTTTAATTTGTTTTTTTCTTGGTTTTCTTTTTTGTTCTTTTTGGATTTATTTATTTTCTCCTTTTATGTTCTCATTTTTGTCAACAATTTTCAAATTCGTGAAAGTTTTAGCCCATGAAGTTTTTCCCAATTTGATAACTTTTTCAAGTGCATGATATTTTAGCTATGAGCATTTTTAAAATTCGTGATTTCTTTCTAATTTCATGCTTTTTTATTTTTTTAACTTTTAGCTCATAGTTTTTTCCGTGTTTTTTCAAACTTGTGAACCTTTCTCACTTTTGATTTTTTTTTTCAAAATCGATGAACTTTTTTCAACTTCATGACTTTTTTTGAAATTGTGACCTTTCTCGAGTTCGTGAACTTTTTTAGATCCTTGAATTTCTTAGAGATTTTTGAATATGTGAACATTTTTTGAAATCTAGAACTCCTTTGAATTTTCTTAAGAAAATTCACGAACATTTTCTTAATTCAAAACATTTTTTGCAATGTAAGACCAATTTTTGATTTTTGTGAACATTTTTACGTGTATATTCTTTGAAATGCATGTTCAATCTTTTGAATTTGCAAACATATTTTGAAATTTGACACTTTTTGATATTCATGAAAAAATCTGAGTTTCGCGGAGATTTTTGAGTCCACAAACATTTTTTGAAATCCAGAACTTCTTTTGAAATTGATGAGCAACTGTCCACGACACCATTGCAAATTTTGCATACGATTTTCTCTGACAAATGCTACTGGAAACGGACCCCTCATTGGGGATCGAATTATGCGACAATCTCCATGCAAAATTCTTTAACTTGGGTCGTATTTTGGGCCCCCGTAATCTGCACCATTCAAAAATGCCTCACCATATTTGAGATGGTTGGTTTCCTAACCAATTCCTAAATATCGCTCAAAGGAAATAAACAACTTTCAATAACTTGGCACTTAAGGAATCGGCGTCTTCAGTTAATTCCAAGCTTGTTTGGCAAGCATTGCAAGGTTGAAAAGATGTGTGTCATGGAAGCCTAACCCATCCATATACTCTGGCATTGTAAGGACATCCAATGACACTCATGTTGCCTTCCTTTCTCCATTCCTACTTCCCATGAAAACCTTTTTCGTATAGTATCAATGGGTTGGCAAAGTTCTCTTGGTAGGAGGGAACATGACATAGAGAACATGAGTATAGCATGTGAAAGATCGTGGATGTCGGCTAGAGGGGGGGGGGGAGGGTGAATAGGTGCTTTAAAATAATAACGGTTTAGAGTTGAACAAATGCGGAATAAAACTTGCGTTTAATTTGTCAAGCACAAAACCTAAATCAACTAGGCTCACCTATGTGCACCACAACTTATGCTAAGCAAGATAAACAAAGTGATAGCAAGATATATACCATGTCATACTATGGCTATCACAAAGTAAAGTGCATCAGTAAAGGGCTCGGGTAAGATATAACCGAGGCACGTGTTGATGATGATGTATCCCAAAGTTCACACCCTTGCGAATGCTAATCTCTGTTTGGAGCGGTATGAAGACACAATGCTCCTCAAGAAGCCACTAGGGCCACCGTAATCTCCTCACACCCTCGCACAATGCAAGATGCTGTGATTCCACTAAGGGACCCTTGAGGGCGGTCACCGAACTCGTACAAATGGCAACCCTTAGGGGCGATCAGCGAGCCCATACACTTTGGCAACCCTTGGGGGCGGTCACCGGAACCCGTACAAATTGCTCGGGGCGATCTCCGCAACCTAATTGGAGACCCCGACGCTTGCCCGGAGCTTTACACCATAATGATTGAGCTCCGAAGCACCACCAACCGTCTAGGGCGCCCAAGCACCCAAGTGGAACAAGCTTTAGGGTACCAAGCACCCAAGAGTAATAAGCTTCTCAACTTTTTCACTTCCACGTATCACCGTGGGGAACTCAAACCGATGCAACTAATGCAATGGCAAGGGCACACGGAGTGCCCAAGTCCCTCACTCCCAAATCCCACCAAAGCAACGAAAGATATGGAGGAAAATGAGAGGAAGAACAAGAAGGAGAACACAAGAACTCCAAAATCTAGATCCAAGGGGTTCCCCTCACATAGAGGAGAAAGTGATTGGTGGAAATGTGGATCTAGATCTCCTTTCTCTTTCCCCCCAAAAACTTGCAAGAATTCATGGAGGGATTGAGAGATAGCAAGCTCCAAGAGTTCATCAATGGTGAGGGGGAAATCTTGCAAGAGGATTGGGGTTGAAGGTGGAAGAAGGGGGTATAAATACCCCTAAGAAAAGTGTGGCCGTTTCACACAGCCGCCACCCAGGGCACCCGGTGTCGGTGTCAAAACCGGTAGATCTCGGGTAGGGGGGCCCAAGCTGTGCGTCTAAGGATCGATGGTAATAGAGGACGAAGGGACACACTGTTTACCCAGCTTTGGGCCCTCTTAAAGGAGGTAAAACCCTACTTCCTGCTTGATTGTGTTCGACGAGTATAGGGGTTACAAGAGTTGATCTACCTCGAGATCGTAATGGCTAAAACCCTAGATTGTCTAGCCTATGAATGTTATGATGTCATCTCTGGTCTAAGCCCTCCGGTTTATATAGACACCGGAGGGGCCCAGAGTTGTACAGAGTCGGTTTACAGGAAAGGAAACAGTATATCCGGACACTTAATCTTGCCGTGCACGTATACAGGAGTCCTATCCGGACACGGGAGGTGGCGTTCTTCCTTTATCTTGACGGCCCATCAGTCTGTACCATATTGAATAGACCGTACGCCCGAGGACCCCTTAGTCCAGGACTCCCTCAGTAGCCCATGAACCAATCTTCAACGATGATGTGTTCGGCACATGGATTGTCTTCGGCATTGCGAAGCGGCTTCCTCTCCTTGAACACCATACCTCAGCTTTCCCTTCATAAAAGAACTATATCCGGCTCTGTATAATTATCACAACCCTTAGCCGCGAAGGCAGAATATGTAAAAAACAGGAATAGTGTCTTTACTGACAACTTTTTCCGGCGAAGCATCACACACTCTTCAGTATTTTGACCGTTTTCACACTCCTCGTTTCGTGTTTCGAGGTCGAGCCCCCTTGGCCCGTCTTGTCAAAACAGAGATCGTGCCCGCTTATTACAGGATTCTTATCAATGGGATTTGGGTAACCCAACCGGCCATGACGCACGCTCTCATCAGGAATGGGCGAGTTTTAAGGCATAAGTGGGGGGGGGGGGGTTGGCATTTCTACCGTCTATAAGAGGGTAAAAGTTCCCTCCTTTCTTCCCCACACCTTACTACTGCCTCTGCCTCCCAATATCTCAAGCTCCAGCGCCCGAAAAGAGTTTTCATCTTCCTCACTGAGGGAGTCCTGGATTAGGGGGTCCTCGGATAGCCGAACTATGTACTGTGGCAGGACTGTTGGACTATGAAGACACAAGATAGAAGACTTCACCCCGTGTCCGGATGGGACTCTCCTTTGCGTGGAAGGCAAGCTTGGCGATGCGGATATGTAGATTCTTTTCTCTGTAACCGACTTTGTGTAACCCTAGCCCCCTCTGGTGTCTATATAAACCGGAGGGTTTAGTCCGTAGGACAATAATCATAACCTCATAGGCTAGACTTATAGGGTTTAGCCATTACTATCTCGTGGTAGATCAACTCTTGTAACACTCATATTCATCAAGATTAATCAAGCAGGAAGTAAGGTATTGCCTCCATAGAGAGGGCCCGAACCTGGGTAAACATTGTGTCCCCCGCCTCTTGTTACCATTAGCCTTAGACGCACAGTTCGGGACCCCCTACCCGAGATCCGCCGGTTTTGACACCGACATTGCACTACAAAAAAAAGACACATCCATGACATTTTGGGCCGAACGAAATTTTTTCTGTCATACATATGACACTTCTGTGACGATAATTGTGACAAAACCCGTTATCATCATAGATGTGGTGGGATCCTACTTCTATGACAAAAATCATGATGAGAAAATGGGCTTTTCGTCTGGCCGGGCGTAGACGCAGCCGCATGACATTCTTTGGGCCGTCCATGACGGAAAAACCGTGGTAGAAGCGAGGAGGAAAATTTCGGGGAGTTCCGGTTACGATGGGAGGTCGGGGGCGAAGCGATGCTGCGTTCTCTCGTATGTGTGCTGCAGCGTGGCGAAGCATTGGCTCTAATCGAACCCGGCGAGGCGTTGGGATCTAATCGAACCCGGCGATTGCAGACCGCAGTTACGTGTTATCGAACCCGAGCTATCGATCGATGGTCGTTAATCGAACCCGATCGGCGATTCGCCGCCATGCTGCTAACTGAAGCCGATCGATTGGATGAGCGATGGCGTTGCGGGGGTTTGTATGAGCGATGGCGGTGGTGTTGCCTCTGGATGAACAAGACCCGTGGTGTGGAGGGCTAGATGAGCGATGAAGCGGTGGAGGGGTGCCCGTGGAGGGGTGGTTGAACAGGACCCCGTGGTGTGGAGGGATGGATGAACAGTAGACGATGGAGGGGTGCCCGTGGAGGGGTGGTTGAGGTGGAGTAGTGCGCGGTGGAGGCTGGATGAATAGGAGCCCGTGGAGGCTGGAGGAGGTCGACGGTAGCCCGTGGAGGCTGGAGGAGTTCGACGGTGGAGATGAACAATATCCCGTGGAGTCCCGTTTTGCGGTACGCCACACCCCTCCCGATGAACAGGACCCCGCTGACCGTGGCGCTCCAACACAAGTCTGTTTCGTCCGTTTTGCGGTACGCCACACCTCCCGATGAACTGCACCCGCTTGACCGTGGCGCTCCAACACAAGTCCGTTTCGTCCGTTTTGCGTACGCCACACCCTCCCGATCAACAGGACCCCGTTTCTTGTAGGAGGTCCATTTCCTCCGTTTTGCACGCCCACCCCTCCCAATCAGCGGGACCCCATTTCGACCGTAGGAGGTCCGTTTCCTCTGTTTTGCAGTACGCCACACCCCTCCCGATCAACAGGACCCCGTTTCGAATGTAGGGGTTCCGTTTCCTCCGTTGTGCGGTACGCCAGGCCTCGTTTCCATCGCCTGTTCCGTCCAAGCCCTCCTGATGAACACGACCACGCATTCCGTTCCGACCCAGCCGGTTGGCTCCCCATGAACACGACGACGACGCTGTTTCTCTGTTCTGACCCAGCCATGTACGTATGCGCGAGTAGGCGTTCGAGACCCTGCCCGTATGTACGTACGTGGCCGTATTTTCTTTCTTGCACCCTGGCTGTTGTACGTACGTGTACATGCTACGTGTGCGCCTCTACTACGACACGTGCACTACGACACGTGCGCGCCTCTACATCGACCAATATATATGTATGTACACGTTCGCGACCAGAATGACAATGCTACGTACGCTTCGACTAGGTGGGTCCCGATCGCCGTGCACTTCCTTGCGTGCGAAGATGTAGCTGGTGGGTCCCGACAATCGGGCGAATCTTTTTTTGCCCAGACGCACTTCCTTGCGTGCGAAGATGTAGTGGTGTGTCCCAGCAATGTGGGAAACATTTTTTTCACGAAATACGGTGGCCCGTCCGGTGGGTCCCCGCTGTCAGGTGGAGGAATAATTATTTTCCGCGTAATAAGGAGGCACTTTCTTGCGGCTGCCGTGGACCCAGCTGTCAGCCTCTCCACGTACAGTATTATTCCGATGGAATTCGGCCGTTGACCATATTGACCATGCCGCGCCGAGAGCACCAGGGCGGTGGACGACGGTGAGGCCTAGGAAGGGGACGGCGGGGAGCCGGGGAAGACGCAGCAGTGGAAGCCCGCGCGGAGAGGAGTACGAGGGTTCACTGGTTCGGCTGCGGTGTGAGGCTGCCGTCGCACAGGCTGGCCAGTGGGAATAGTAGGGACGGTGAGGCCTCCGCGGCAAGACATCCGGCCACGGAGGCAGGAGCATGCGGCATGACCGGCGCTGCTTTGGGCGGCTGGAGCAAGAAGACCAGAGGTTGAAGAAGCACTACGGCAGTTGGATGGACATCGTACGGTCACTGGAGCTAGAATCGTTTATATTGACTAAGTTGACAAAGCCCTCCGCCCCCGTCAATTTAGTAGGCCCACAAGTCAGCCTCCTACCAAGGTGGGTCCCAGCTAGCAGGGGGTATTCATTTTTTTGTGCGTAATAAGGAGGCACTTCCGGTGGGTCCGAGCTGACAGCAGGGGGGACATTTTTTTTGTGAAATACGGTGGCCCGTCGGGTGGGTCCCAACAGTCAGGGGCAAACATTTTTTTCGCGAAATACTGGTGGCCCATCCGGTGGGTCCCTGCTGTCAGGTGGAGGAATTATTATTTTCCGCGTAATAAGGAGGCACTTCCTTGCGGCTGTCGTGGACCCGGTGTCGGCCTCTCCACGTCTGATATTCTTCCGATGGAATTCGGTCGTTGACCACATTGACCACGCTTGGCACGAGAGCACCACAGCGGTGGACGGCAGCGAGGCCTAGGAAGGGACGACGGCGCCCGGGAAGACGCGGCGATGGATGCCCACGCGGAGAGGAGTACGAGGGTTCACTGGTTCGGCTGTTGTCGTCGCCCTTGAGAATAACAGGGGTGTGGGTGAGTGGAGTGGAGGGATGGCCTGGCCAGCAGTGGGAGTAGTATGGGGTGGTGAGGCCTCTGCGGCTGACAGCCACGGGAGGCGGAGCAGGAAGCGGCACGACCGGGCGCTGCTTTGGGCGGTTGGAGCAAGAAGACCAGAGGTTGAAGAAGCACTACGGCCGTTGGATGGACATCGTACGGTCAGTCGAGCTAGAATCATGCATATTGACTAAGTTGACAAAGCCCTTCGTCCCCGTCAACTTAGTAGGCCCACTATACTGGGTCCCAGCTAGCAGGGGGAGTATTCATTTTTTTGTGCGTGTCTGGAGGCACTTCCTTACGTGCGAAGATATAGCTGGTGGGTCCGGTATCGGTGGCCATAACGTTTTTTGCGAAATACAGAGGCCCTTCGGTGGGTCCCGGATGTTAGGTGGAGGAATCATTATTTTGCGGCGTAATAAGGAGGCATTTCCTTGCGTGCGGCCGTGGACCCAGTATCGGCCTCTCCACGTACAGATCGATTCAGATGCATGTCGGTCGTTGACCATGTTGACCACACCACGCCGAGAGCACCGGCGGTGGGCGATGGTGAGGCCTAGGAAGGAAACGACACGGAGGCGGTGGAAGACTTCGGCAGTTGTTTCCCGCAGCGGAGAATGCGACTATACGAGGGTTTCTTGGTTTGTCTGCCGTCGTCGGAGAATAACAGCAGTGTGGGACTGTGGGTGAGTAGAGGGATGGCTAGGCCAGCGATGGGAATCTGGCGGGCGGTGAGGCTGCTGACGGCAACCTGGCCCGACGCAGGAGGAGGAAGCGAGCAGTCCACTTGGCGCTTGTATGAGCGGATGGAGCAGGAAGAGCAGAGATTGAAGAAGCACGACGACCGTTGGATGGACATCCAATAGTATACAGGCCATCTGTGGAAAGCCTCAAATCTGTGGAAAACGACATACGGCCCATCTGCCATTATTTCAAATAATTTACATCCCATTTGCTAATTCTTACGGGTTTTTTTGGAGCCCATATTCTTTTTGTTAGCATTACAGCCCATATTGTGGCCATGGTTAAAAAATTATACGAAATTTTGCATATGTCGGTGCGGTCTGAACTGTTTTTAATCCCGAAATTTTGAGTCACATTCAGACTGATTTTAAAAATAAATGTATATCAATATAAAATCCAATAAATTGTCCACGCATAAAAATCAATGCAATTTAAAATCTCGAAATGAAAAAAAAAGATATTTGAAACTAATTGCCGGTTTGATGTGTTTTAAAAATGTACAACCCATTTCTCATTACTAATAGGCCATTTTCTCGGCCAGCCGAATGAAGCTCTCCTCGTCTTGAAAGATTGCAGCTCAACAGGCCTGATAAAGCGACTTACTTGACAAATCACAAAAAAACTGGGCTAGCCATTTTCAGAAAAAAAAAAACTCTTGGGCTGGTGCATGGTAAACATAAAAGAAAAGGCTGTCTAGACAGGCCAGAGTGTCCCGCACAGCCCAATTGACACCCTGCTTCCGTCTCAAAAACAAATTAGATAAATGCCACTCTAATTATGGCGATCCATAAAAATGCCACTGCAACTGCAATTTTTGCAAACTTTGAAAAACGCCACTGCAGTTTGCAAACTTTGAAAAATGCCACTCCAGACTTCGAAAAATGCCACTAGAAATGGCATTTTCAAAGTTTGGAAATTGCAGTGGCATTTCTCGGATACACCAGATTTGGAGTGGCATTTATCAAATTAACCCAAAACAAAAATAAGCTGGGCGAGCTGGGTCCACAGGTGTCGGCCGCTCGTTGTGCAATTCTCTTGTTTATTGACTATGTTGACAATGGCATGGGACCCAGATATCAGAAATCCACTAGGAGGAGCCATTTTTTATTGGCTTGAAATAAGGAGGCACTTGCTTGCGTACTGCCATGCCCTTGGCGGGTCCCTCATTGTCATCCTCTCCACGCATAATCATCTCCGATTGTGTACGCGTCAACTTGCTAGGCCCACAAGTCAGCCTCTAAACCCGTGGAGGACAAATACAACCAATTTAAAAAATAACAGCCCATTCCATATGTTCAAACGGAAAGTTCAACATTCGTGAGCAAAGTAATGTGTCCGATCCACATATAGAGTCTTCGAACTTCCACGTTGACAACCATCATAGCCAAGTTAACTATCTACTCCCTCTAATACTCTAGTAGCGTACAAGTACTAACTTACTCTTAGCTAACTAGACGATGCCGGCCGCCATCTGTGGTACACGCTAAACGCCGACACCGGCGTCCTGCACCTCGGGCCAACGCGGCCAGATCGCATTTTGCACGAGAAATTACACACCATGTTTCATTGACATGTGGTCCCGTTCCAACATATCAGTGAGACGACGGCGAGTAGTAGGAGTATTTCCGAACGGACGTGTAGGCCGGGGCGCCTCTTCGTGAACAGTGGCAAACTGGCAACCGTCCACCGACTCTTCGCCTTTCCCTCTCGATTTGGAACTGCCGTCATGCTCTTCCTCTCCTTCCTCCATTTTCCTTTAGCCCTTCACCCTTTCTTCTGCCATTGTTCGACCGTCTTCTCCATGGAGGGAACAGGCCGGAAATGACCCCGTTATTCTTGCCCTGGTCTGAAAGATGACGTGGTGGAGGAACTCATTGATCGGTGCAACGTCATCACCTCGGCTAGCATGGCAGGTTCGTTCAAGCCCATTCTCGACTCAACTAATAACATCATTACAAGGAACCCAAGAGTCAAGGAGCGGTTTGATCTCCCCTATCTTATTCGCCGTGACCCTGATGACTGGTGCCGGCACGACGGAGGCCTCACCCTGTGCAAGTTGATGCCGCTTGATAATGATACGTATGATGTTAAGATGCCATCGCTTGAGGGCAAGGCTTGGGCAAAGTAAATGGAGATTGGGTTGTTTACATTGGGTCCAATCTGCAGTGGGTACTTGTGAATGTGTACACTCGTGATCGGGTTCCACTTCCAAAAATCTCAGCAGATCGCCCGGAGGTTGAGCACACACATATTATGCGCATGTTCAAATACGATCATGGTGACTGTCTTCTACGGAAGATAGCAATTTGTCGAGTTCCCAACCGCTCTTGGAATTACAACAACTATGAAGTTGTTGCTATCTTTGACAAGCTTGTTGCCGTCCTTGGTGGTTTGACTCGATGGATATTGCTCAAAAATCAGTTTCTGTACACGGATGAGTACTGTGGTGCAATTCAATACAAGGGCCTTGTGTTTGCTGCCACCACTCGTGGCACTGTTTTTGCATGGCATCCTCGTAGTTTCGGTACGTTTGTCTTCCACCGTAATTATAATTGTTTCATCCACATGCATGCGGGTTAGCAAGTTTCCCTTTACTAATTAACCTTCTTCTTGTGTTTCCAAGGTCCTGTGAACATTCCACCACCTATACTTGAAAATTTTTATAACCAAGGGGAGATGACGATGGTGATGATCACGAGCATGAGGACGCAGCAGCGCCCATATACTCTTTGGCGCTGGCAACTAATTCCGATGGATCACCTCTTCTTGTGTGTATACAGCCCATCGATGATGTTATCGCTAAGGAAGCGGTGTAGTCTCCCATGGTCGCACTCTCCGGACCTATTCCAACACCCGTTGCATGGTATTCAGGATGGATACTAGTGTGCTAGCGCCAACTCCATCTCCCTGGTACAGAATTGATAGTCTTGGAGAAAACTCGCTCTTCCTTGGACAAAACTATCCAATGATGGTGAAAGGCGATCCAACTGTTGTTGACACAACGTTACTACCATTTACGAGAAGCAGCTGTGTCTATACCTCGGACATTTGGGTGGTTTGCTACCACGGTATCGATATAGTAGGCCGCTTGACTGGATGATCGATCTGCGTTGGTCTCAGATCGACAATGGATGGCCCGTCGAGAGAATCACTTGTGGTTCAAAGCAAGCGTTTCCAACGCCGAGGAATGGTTGAGTTGAAGTTCATTTCATTGCTTGTTATTTGTTGTGTGGTGAAAACTTTAGTATTTATAATGTATCCTCATTGTCGATGTGGGTTGATGACCTGTTGTATGTAATAAAATGATATGCCTGTGATAAACTTACTAAATTTATGAATGGCTTTTGAGTCGCTTCTCTGAGTGAGTGGTGCGACGAGGCAAAAAAATATTTTCTGAATACATAATTGTACGTGCATTGCAACAGGTTATCGGATGAGGCCAATCAACAATAGTAGTACACTATTTGTACTAGCTTCACATGCTTCGCGCATCGGGCAGGTGTTTTTACTATAGCCATATGTTAATGCGTTCGCTGTACGTAACCAACACCTCGAATCCTCGATACTAGTACTATATAGTAGGAGTAAGTAGTAGGAGTAGTAGGGTGGCATGGGCCAGAACAAGCATTCACGTCTAGGAGTACGGCACACGCCACCACCACAACATCCATCTGACACCATATTATTTCTTGGAGTCCGTGCTAGAGCAATCTCTTCAACCTCGTCATTTCTCTAACTTCAGCCATCACGCGGCGGGCGAGGTGGGCGTTTGCCGATAGTCGGTTTCCTTAACTGCGGTCCCACTTGTAAGGCCAACTCCAATGCACGACCCCAAACGGACCTCCGTTTTGCACAAACTCCAACGATAATTTTGACTAGAAAAGCAAGACCAAAGAAAACAAGAACCGCAAGAATACATTTTACTACTCCTATAAGTTGGATTAGTGCCTTCTTGATGCATTCATTGTTGATCTGCGGAGGCTCGATCTTGCGTGCTTCTTTCTTCTTCGAGTGTAAAGAAGTATACGTTGCTTCCTCGCTTCTAGTCTCATGTCTAGCCTCTATTCTAGTAGGAGTATCAACAAGTGCACTAATCTCATCTCTAGCCTCTGTGCTAGCTAAAAGTGATAGAACATCTACTCCCTCCGTCCGGAAATATTTGTCGGAGAAATGGATGAAAATGAGTGTATCTAGAACTAAATTGTGTCTAGATACATCCATTCTTC
This sequence comes from Aegilops bicornis, assembly GCA_021605145.1. Taxonomy (NCBI): domain Eukaryota; kingdom Viridiplantae; phylum Streptophyta; class Magnoliopsida; order Poales; family Poaceae; genus Aegilops; species Aegilops bicornis. The sequence continues at coordinate 623,536,016 of CM038672.1, read as the reverse complement.
CGACAAGTATTTTCGAACAGAGGGAGTACTAAATTGCGCTCTATCAATATGTGGATGTACTCTTCTTCCCAATACAAAAACTTGCATCCATTCTACTCCCTCCGTTGCACAATACATGCCTTCTATTTTTCAAAATATATATATGTATCTAGACATGTTTTAGTATATAGGTACATCCATTTTTGGACAAATGGAAGTCAAGTATTTTGGAACGGAGGGAGTACACAATAATTTTTTTAAGTTAGCACAACTAGTCTAATCCGAGAGCACAACCAAAGATTTGGTCGGGTTCTTCCTCCTTTTGCCGACACGTGGGACATCTAGCATCCAGGTCGTGTCATGAAAGAAAATAGAGTGGTAGTTGAAGCCACGAGATGTGCATCTTGGGTTAAACTGTAAATAGAATCTTACTACTCTTGAGTAACTCCAAAAGCAGCCACCGAAGATCTTTATTGGATTTTTTTTTTCATCACCAACACGTCGAGGTGAAAGATGTGCAGGTTCAGTAGGTCCGCTTGCGTTTTCACTGACATGTGGGACCGCATGTGAGCAAACAGACGATGGGCTCCGCTCGGCCCACCGGGCCGGCTGAGAAGAGAGATAGAGGAGGGCTGAGCACGGATCGCAGGAAATTTGTTCTACGTGCCTCGATATAGGCTCGATATAGTGGGGTGGCATGGGCCATAACTAGCATTCACGTCTAGCGCACGACACACGCCACCCACACGAGTCCCATCCGACACCAATTTTCTTGGAGTCCGTATACAGCCATCTCTTCCCTCCTCGTTTTCTCAGCCATCGCATACGATGGGCGGGGTGGGGTTTGCCGATAGTCGGTTTGCTCAATCGCGGTCCCACTTGTAAGTGAAAATGCAACATCGCACGCATTCCCGCTTGAGCGGGCGTGCGGACCAACCGTGTGGGGTGCGACGCGAACACGGCAGGCTTTTCCTTTTGAACTCGTAACTTGTAAAATTTGGTTACGCTCCATGGCGCCGACCGATAGATAGAAAATAACGATTTTTCCTAGAGTAATGAGAAGTTTGGTTCGGCACCGTTCATGCATGGAGTACGTGCGAAATTATGAAGTTGATGCGAAGGTAAGATAATTACTGTAGTATCATATACTACTACATGGATTTGACGAAAAGATAAAAATACATACGGATCCATCAACGACATCCTCATGCCCTAGTGCGCCGGGTCACCAACCGACGTGTGAGGAGCAGCGGCGTTGGCGGCGAGCTCAACGTGCTTCTGAATAGTGCCGTCCAAGGTTGCCCTGCGGTCCAAGAAGGCCAGCATCTTATCATCCTCCTCTTGCATGTAGTAGTCCTTGTGGATGATTTGCGTGTAGACGTGGGTGATTGTGTCGATGATGTCTTGCTGCGCCAGGCGCTGCGCGGCGAGCGCAACCTCGAGGTGGACATTCTCCGGCGCGACGGCGAGCAGTCGCAGGGCCACTAGTGCGTCGAAGAGGTTGTCACCATAGTGGCCATTGAGGGTGGCGGGCATCACAGAGCCTGGGCGCGTCGGCTGGAGGCTTACATCAAAGTCGTCCGCGGGCTTCTTGACGATGATGAACTTGTCGAGGAAACTGGCGAGGACCTCGTTGAACAAGGAGACGAAGCTGTCGTCCAAGCGGCCCCTCACCCTGGCGGCCTCAAGCAATACTACCTGGAGACGTTCCTCGGTGCCGGGCCGCAGGCCGGCGTCGTGGACCATCTGGCACAGCCGGCTGATGCTCGCACTCATCGCCTCCATGGGTCTAGCTTAGCTTCTAGTAAACTTATCTTGCGATTCGAGTGATCACTCTTGCCCTTGGTTAGCGTGCGTAGGTGCGTAGGATTTCGTACTACTCCTCGGCCCTCTACTACACCTGCCTTTGGCTGTATGATAGGTGGGCGGTCACCCCGGGCCCACGTGTCATTCACCCAAAGGAAGTTGTCAGAAGTCAATGAAGCTGTGTCCCCCTCCGTGCGGTGCGGTATAGTCATCTCACCGACCTCTAGTTGGGGCCAAACGAGAGAAGTTTGATGTTTCTTGGTTTATTGGTCCCTTTGCATTTTGGCGCCAAGTTTTGACCTTTGATTTAACTAATAAAATGTTAATGCATGTAAACAAAAATGTTGTGTAAGTCACCTTACGAAAACCAAATAATCCCAAAACACTTAGGCACGGTGCATTAACTCCCTCCTTGCACTACAAAAAAAAGACACATCCATGACATTTTGGGCCGAACGAATTTTTTTCTGTCATACATATGACACTTCTATGACGATAATTGTGACAAAACCCGGTATCATCATAGATGTGGTGGGCTCCTACTTCTATGACACAAAATCATGATGGAAAATGGGCTTTTTCGTCTGGCGGGCCGGAGGCAGCTGCATGACATTCTTTGGGCCGTCCATGACGGAAAAAACCGTGGTAGAAGCGAGGGGAGGAAAATTTCGGGAGTTCCGGTTACGGTGGGAGGTCGGGGCGGCGATGCGTGTTTCTCTCGTACACGACGCTGGCGTGTGTGCAAGGCGTTGGCTCTAATCGAACCCGAGCAAGGCGTTGGGCTCTAATCGAACCCAAGCGACAGACCGCAGTTACGCGTTACTGAACCCGAGCGAACGATCGATGGCTGTTAACTAAACCCGATCGAGCGATTCCTTCGCTACTGCTGCTAACTGAAGCCGATCGATGGGATGAACAGTGAGCGTTGCAGGAGGGTTTGGATGAATAGTGAGCGGTGGCGTTGCCTCTGGATGAATAGGACCCCGTGGTGTGGTGGAGGGCTGGATGAACAGTAGACGGTGGAGGGGTGCCCGTGGAGGGGTGGTTGAACAGGACCCCGTGGTGTGGAGGGCTGGATGAACAGTAGACGATGGAGGGGTGCCCGTGGAGGGGTGGTTGAGCGATGGCCGGTGGAGTAAGCGGCGGTGGAGGCTGGATGAACAGAGCCCGTGGAGGCCGGAGGAGGTCGACGGTAGCCATGGAGTCCCGTTTTGCGGTACGCCACAGCCCTCCCGATGAACAGGACCCCCGTTTCAACCGTAGCGCTCCAACACAAGTCCGTTTCGTCCATTTTGCGGCACGCCACACCCCTCTAGATTAACAGGACCCCCGTTTCGACCGTAGGAGGTCCATTTCGTCCGTTTTGCGGTACGCCACACCCCTCCCGAACAACAGGACCCCGTTTCGACCGTAGGAGGTATGTTACCTCCGTTTGCGGTACACCACACCCCTCCTGATAAACAGGACCCCGTTCCGAACGTAGGAGGTCCATTTCCTCCATTTTGCGGTACGCCAGGCCTCGTTTCCATCGCCTGTTCCGTCCAAGCCCTCCCGATGAACACGACCACGCATTTCGTTCCGACCCAGCCGGTTGGCTCCCACGTGTTCCGTTGCCTCCCGATGAACACGACGCATTCCACTGCCTCCCCATGAACACGACGCATTCCGTTGCCTCCCCATGAACACGACGCATTCCGTTGCCTCCCCATGAACACGACGACGATGCTGTTTCTCCGTTCCGACCCAGCCATGTATAGGAGCCCTCGCCGTATGTATGCGCGAGTAGGTGTTCGAGACCCCGCCCGTATGTACACATACATGGCCATATTTTCTTTCTTGCACCCTGGCCGATGTACGTACGTGTACATGCTACGTGCGCGCCTCTACTACGACACGTACGCGCCTCTACTACGACACGTGCGCGCCTCTACATCCACCAGTATATATGTACGTACACGTTCGCGACCAAAATGACAATGCTACGACGTGCGGCCGACCAGGTGGGTCCCGACCGCCGTGCACTTCCTTGCCTGCGAAGATGTAGCTGGTGGGTCCCAGCAGTCAGGGGGCGAATCATTTTTTTCTTTTTTTGCCCGGACGCACTTCCTTGCGTGCGAAGGTTAGCGCTGGGTCCCAGCAGTTATGGGGGCGAATCATTTTTTTTGCCCGGACGCACTTCCTTGCGTGCAAAGGTGTAGCTGGTGGGTCCCAACAGTCGGGGGGCGAATCGTTTTTTGCCCGGACGCACTTCCTTGCACTCGGGGGGCAAATCGTTTTTTTTCGGACGCACTTCCTTGCGTGCGAAGATGTAGCTGGTGGGTCCCATCAGTCAGGGGGGCGAATCGTTTTTTTCCCGGACGCACTTCCTTGCGTGCGAAGATGTAGCTCGTGGGTCCCAGCAGTCAAGGGGAAAATCATTTTTTTTTGCGAAATACGGTGGCCCGTCCGGTGGGTCCTCGCTGTCAAGTGGAGGAATAATTATTTTACGCGTAATAAGGAGGCACTTCCTTGCGGCTGCCGTGGACCCAGCTGTCAACCTCTCCACGTACAGTCCACGTCCGATGGAAGTCGTTTTTTGACCACGTTGACCACGTCGCGCCAAGAGCACCACGGCGGTGGACGAAGGCGAGGCCTAGGAAGGGGACGACGCGGAGCCGGGGAAGACGCGGCAGTGGATGCACACGCGGAGAGGAGTACGAGGGTTCACTGGTTCGGCTGCGCTGCCGTCGCCGCAGAATAATGATAGCCCACAAGTGTAGAGGATCGCAACAGCTTTCGAGGGTGAAGTATAACCCAAATTTATTGATTCGGCACAAGGGAGCCAAAGAATATTCTTGAGTATTAGCAGTTGAGTTGTCAATTCAACCACACCTGGATAACTTAGTATCTGCAGCAAAGTGTTTAGTAGAAAAAGTGGTATGATAATAAAGGTAACGGTAGCAAAAGTAAAGATAAATGTTTTTGGGTTTTTGTAGTAGTTGTAACAAAGAAGAACGGAAAAGTAAATAAGTGAAGAGCAATATATGAAAAGCTCGTAGGCAATGGATCAGTGATGGATAATTATGCCGGATGCGATTCCTCATGTAATAGCTATAACATAGGGTGACATAGAACTAGCTCCAATTCATCAATGTAATGTAGGCATGTATTCCGTAAATAGTCATACATGCTTATGGAAAAGAACTTACATGACATCTTTTGTCCTACCCTCCCGTGGCAGTGGGGTCCTAGTGGAAACTAAGGGATATTAAGGCTTCCTTTTAATAGAGAACCGGAACAAAGCATTAACACATAGTGAATGCATGAACTCCTCAAACTACGGTCATCACCGAGAAGTATCCCGATTATTGTCACTTCGGGGTTGTCGGATCATAACACATAATAGGTGACTATAGACTTGCAAGATAGGATCAAGAACACACATATATTCATGAAAACATAATAGGTTCAGATCTGAAATCATGGCACTTTCGGGCCCTAGTGACAAGCATTAAGCATAGCAAAGTCATAGCAACATCAATCTCAAAACATAGTGGATACTAGGGACCAAACCCTAACAAAACTAACTTGATTACATGGTAAATCTCATCCAACCCATCACCGTCCAGCAAGCCTACGATGGAATTACTCACGCACGGCGGTGAGCATCATGAAATTGGTGATGGAGGATGGTTGATGATGACGACGGCGACGAATCCCCCTCTCCGGAGCCCCGAACGGACTCCATATCAGCCCTCCGAGAGAGGTTAGGGCTTGGCGACGGCTCCGTGTTGTAAAACACGATGGAACTTTCTCTCTGATTTTTTTCTCACCGAACGTGAATATATGGAGTTGGAGTTGACGTCGGTGGAGGTCCAGGGGGCCCACGAGATAGGGGGGCGCGCACTACAGGGGGGGGGGGCACCCCCTGTCTCGTGGACAGGCCCTGGGCCCCCTGGTGTATTTCTTTCGCCTAGAAATTCTTATATATTCTAAAAAGTGCCTCCTTTGATTTTCAGGACATTCCGAGAACTCTTCTTTTCTACACATAAAACAACATCATGGTAGTTCTGCTGAAAACAGCGTCAGTCCGGGTTAGTTTCATTCAAATCATGCAAGTTAGAGTCCAAAACAAGGGCAAAAGTATTTGGAAAAGTAGATACGTCGGAGACGTATCAACTCCCCCAAGCTTAAACCTTTCCTTGTCCTCAAGCAATTCAGTTGATAAACTTAAAGTGATAAAGAAAAAAACTTTTACAAACTCTGTTTGCTCTTGTTGTTGTAAACATGAAAAGCCAGCATTCAAGTTTCAGCAAATATTATGAACTAACCATACTCACAATAACACCTAGGTCTCACAATTACTCATATCAATAGCATAATCAGCTAGCGATCCATAATAATAAAACTCGGATGACAACACTTTCTCAAAACAATTATAACATGATATAACAAAATGTATCTCGCTAGCCCTTTCTGAGACCGTAAAACATAAATTCAGAGCACCTTTAAAGATCAAGGACTGACTAAACATTGTAATTCATGGTAAAAGAGATCTAGTCAAGTCATACCCGATATAAACCAATAGTAATGAATGCAAATGACAGTGTGCTCTCCAGCAGGTGCTTTTAATAAGAAGGGTGATGACTCAACATAAAAGTAAATAGATATGCCCTTCACAGAGGGAAGCAGGGATTTGTAGAGGTGCCAGAGCTCGATTTTAAAATAGAGATTGAATAACATTTTGAGCGGCATACTTTCACTGTCAACGCAACAACTATGAGATGGTTTGTATCTTCCATACTACATGCATTATAGGCAGTTCCCAAACAGAATGGTAAAGGTTTATACTCCCCAACCACCAACAAGCATCAATCCATGGCTTGCTCGAAACAACGAAAGTGCCTCCAACTAACAACAGCCACAGGGAGTTTTGTTTAATTATTTTGATTTGCTTTTGATCTTTTGGATCATGGGACTGGGCATCTCGATTACGGCCCTTTCTCGTGAATGAGGAGCGGAGTCCACTCCTCGTGAGAATAACCCACCTAGCATGGAAGATATAGGCAGCCCTAGTTGTAACATAAGCTGCTCGAGCATACAAAACAGAATTTCATTTGAAGGTTTGGAGTTTGGCACATACAAATTTACTTGGAACGGTAGGTAGATACCGCATATAGGAAGGTATGGTGGACTCATATGGAACAACTTTGGGGTTTAAGGAGTTTGGATGCACAAGCAGTATTCCCGCTTAGTACAGGTGAAGGCTAGCAAAAGACTGGGAAGCGACCAACTGAGAGAGCGACAACAGTCATAAACATGCATTAAAATTAATTCACATTGAATACAAGCATGAGTAGGATATAATCCACCATGAACATAAATATCGTGAAGGCTATGTTGATTTGATTCAACTACATGCGTGAACATGTGCCAAGTCGAGTCACTCAATTCATTCAAAGGAGGATACCATCCCATCATACCACATCATAATCATTCTAATAGCATGTTGGCACGCAAGGTAAACCATTATAACTCATAGCTAATCAAGCATGGCGCAAGCAACTATAATCTCTAAATGTCATTGCAAATATGTTTACTTCGTAATAGCTGACTCAGAAACGATGAACTCATCATATTTACAAAAACAAGAGAGGTCGAGTTCATACCAGCTTTTCTTCATCCCAATAAGTCCATCATATATCGTCATTATTGCCTTTCACTTGCACGACCGAACGATGTGTATAATAATAAGAGTGCATGTGCATTGGACTAAGCTGGAATCTGCAAGCATTCAACTCAAAAGAGAAGACAAGTAATATGGGCTCTAAGTTAAATAAACAATCATGCATATGAGAGCCACTAAACATTTTCAACATAGTCTTCTCGACCCCCAAAGGAAAGAAAAGAAAATAATACTATTTACACGGGAAAGCTCCCAACAAGTAAGAAGAAGAACTAGAAATATTTTTGGGTTTTCATTTTAATTTCTACTACAAGCATGTAATTTAAACTAACTAATTTTTTTGGTTTTTCTTAAAGTTTATCGAACACACAAGAAGAAAACTAGAAAAAGAAATTTAAACTAGCATGGATAATACAATGAAAGAGTATGAGCGCCAACGACTAGTGTGTGAACATGAATGTAAAGTCGGTGAGAAATACGTACTCCCCCAAGCTTAGGCTTTTGGCCTAAGTTGGTCTAGTACCAAGGACCGCCGCTACTCTCCCGGTGTAGTGGGAGGTGTAATCGAGATACCATTGGCTGGTCATCTCCGGATCCCACCGGACGGATGATGCACGATAAGGGTCCAGTTCAGTTCCGCTCGAGTTCGTGTTACGGAGTATAAAAGCTTGGGCTCGATGATTGTTCACCGCTTCCGGTGTGACAAGAAAATTTTCTGCAAGCAAATCAAACAACAAAGGTGCAGTCAAAATAATAATCTCAAAGTGTTTCTTATTAAATCTAAGTTTATACAAGAGCATCCTATCTTCGTTGTCAACAGTAAATTTGTGTGCTACCATGCTCTTGTAATCTAAAATGTGAGGAGGCAATATTGTCTCCTCTTTCTCAATATGCCTAATGGGTATCTGAAAATGTCTAGCAAGACGTGCAGCATAGATACCTCCAAATATGGGGACTTTTGTACGATTCAGGGCTAGCCGTTTAGCAACGCATTTACACCCATACTAAAAGTATTGTCTCCAAGCAAAGCATGTTGAAGAATGATAATATCAGGAACACTTAAGTTTCCACTATTTCCATGTCCAATCAAGCATCTACTAGCAAATATGGAAAAGTAGCGTAAAACAGGAAAGTGTATGCTAGAGACTTTTGCCTCGGAGCCCTTCTTTGGCTCCTCTACAGCAATAGTATTAACAAAGCCATCCACATCCTTACGATGGGGTTCCTCTAATTCTCCCTCATAAGGTATCCTACACACTGCGCAAAAATTACATAAAGACATTTCTCTGAATTCATCATATAAATGAAATGATACTGTAGGCGGTGACTTCTTAGGATAATAATAAAAGTTTTGCACGAAAGTATTGGTGAGTAAGAGATACTGATCGATTCTGGTCGTTGATGAAACCGGTGAGGCCTGCAGTCTCGATCAAAGAATAAAAATCTTCATGAATTCCAGCTTCTTTCAAGAAATCCTCACATGGCCATTCACACGACTGCATTATACGCTAAGCGAGGAAGATTATACTTGGCTTTTCCTTCTCTTTGGCTTGTTTTTCCTGAGAGCTTTGGCTATAAGAGCCTCTCAAAAGTTTCCTTAACATTTTCTGAAAATTTCTGAAATTTTAGTAACTTCAAAATAAAAGTGAATAAAACTGAACAAGATTGGTAGCAACTACTCCTACAAGTGCCTAGAGCCTATATCATGCATTAGAATGCTTGGGACCTCATAAATTTAACATGCAAGCTCAAGAACATGGTCACCTATGCAACAGAAATTTGCAATAAATAAAGCACTAGAAAAAAAACTAATTGGACCAATGGAGGAGTCACATACCAAGCAACAATCTCCCAAAGCAGTTTTGTGAATGGAGCTTTGAGCAAGGAGATCAAAAATCGCAGCAAAACGAGCTAGAACTCGTGCTTGAGCTAGATGGGGATTTTTTTGGGTAGAAGATGAAGTGTGTGGGTGCTGGCATAAGTGGAGGGGGGCCACCAGGGGCCCACGAGATAGGGCGGCGCGCCCTATAGGGGGGCGCCCTCCTCTCTCGTGGCCTGGTGCTTGCCCCTCCTGCAGTGTTTTCAGTGCCTAGAATCCTCAAATATTCCATAAAAAATCATACTAAATTTGCAGGGCATTTGGAGCACTTTTATTTTCAGGATATTTTTTAATGCACGGATAATTCAGAAAACATACTGCTTTATTTATTCTAAAAACAGAAAGTAAAAAGTGGGTACAGAAGGTTGTGCCTTCTAGTTTCATCCATCTTGTGATCATCAAAATGAATCCACTAACAAGGTTGATCAAGTCTTGTTAACAAACTCATTCCGAATAACACGGAACCGGAGAAATTTCGAATAACACTAAGTTACCTCAACGGGATATGAAAATCCCCAACAATAAGAATATCATACTTTTTCTTGACAGTAGGGAGAGGAAATTCAAAACCTCCAAAAATAATAGTTGGAACTTTTTCAATAGAATTGATGCTATAAACTTGAGATTGTTTCCTCGGGAAGTGTACCGTATGCTCATTACCATTAACATGAAAAGTGACATTGCCTTTGTTGCAATCAATAACAGCCCCTGCAGTGTTCAAAAAAGGTCTACCAAGGATAATAGACATACTATCGTCCTCAGGAATATCAAGAATAACAAAGTCCGTTAAGATAGTGACATTTGCAACCTAGCGGACACATCCTCACAAATACCGGCAATGTATAGCAGTTGATTTATCAGCCATTTGCAAAGATATTTCAGTAGGTGTCAACTTATTCAATTCAAGTCTACGATATAAAGAGAGAGGCATAACACTAACACCGGCTCCAAGATCACATAAAGCAGTTCTAACATAATTTATTTTAATGGAGCATGGTATAGTTGGCACACCCGGATCTCCAAGTTTCTTTGGTATTCCACCCTTAAAAGTGTAATTAGCAAGCATGGTGGAAATTTTAGCTCCCGGTATCTTTCTTTTATTTGTGATGATATCCTTCATATACTTAGCATAAGGATTTACTTTAAGCATATTAGTTAAGCGCATACGTAAGAAAATAGGTCTAATCATTCCAGCAAAGCGCTCAAAATCCTCATCATCCTTTGACTTGGATGGTTTAGGAGGAAAGGGCATGGGTTTACGAACCCATGGTTCTCTTTCTTTACCGTGCTTCCTAGCAACAAAATCTCTCTTATCATAACATTGATTCTTTGATTGTGGGTTATCAAGATCAACGCAGTTCAATCTCTACATCATTGTTTTTGCTAGGTTGAGCATCAACATGAACATTATCATTAACATTATCACTAGGTTCATGTTCATCACACGATTGAGTTTCAAAGATCGTAAATAGAAATATTATTGGGATTCTCAGGTGTGTCTACAGTAGGTTCATTAGAAGCATGCAAAGTCCCATCATTTTTCTTCTTCTTCTTTTTACAAGAACTAGGTGCCTCTAAATCATTTCTCTGAGAATCTTGCTCGATTCTCTTAGGGTGGCCTTCAGGATACAAAAGGTTCCTGAGTCATTCTACCAGTTCTAGTAGCCACTCTAACAACAAAGTCATTTTTATTATTTAATTCATCAAGCAAATCATTTTGAGCTTTAAGTACTTGCTCAGCTTGAGTAGCAACCATAGAAGCAAATTTGCTAACGAGGTGAAGTTCACCTTTAACTCTAGCCATATTATCACTTACACGTGCTATCTCGAAAGCATTATTCTTTAACTCTCTACCAACATAAGCATTAAAACTTTCTTGTCTAGCCATAAAGTCATCAAATTCATCTAAGCATGGGCTATGAAATTTAGTAGACAGTATTTCAACTTTATCATATCTATAGATAGAATTTACCTTTACTACCTATGTCGGGTTATCAAGACAATGTGGTTCTTCAACAGGCGGTATATTAAGACCATGTATTTCTTCAATAGGAGGTAAATTCTTAACATCTTCAGCTTTAATACCTTTTTCTTCCATTGATTTCTTTGCCTCTTGCATATCTTTAGGACTGAGAAATAAAACACCTCTCTTCTTCGGAGTGGGTTTAGGAATAGGCTCATGAGTTGGCTCAATTGGTCCAGGAATTGCCTCAGGAATTGGCTCAGGAAGAGTCCAATTATTTCATTAGTCAACATATTATTCAACAGTATTTCAGCTTCACGATCGTTTCTTTCCTCGAAAACACAACCAGCACAACTATCCAAGTAGTCCTTGTTGGAAGCATCGGTTAGTCCATTATAAAAGATATCAAGTATTTCATTTTTCTTAAGAGGATGATCAGCAAAGCATTATAATCGGAGAAGCCTCCCCAAGATTGTGGGAGACTCTCTTCTTTGATTTGCACAAAATTATATATTTCCATAAGGCAGCTTGTTTCTTATGAGCAGGGAAATATTTAGCAGAGAAGTAATAAATCATATCCTGGGGACTACGCACACAACCAGGAGCAAGATAATTATACCAAGTCTTAGCATCACCCTTTAACGAGAATGGAAATATCTTAAGGATATAATAATAGCGAGACTTCTCATCATTAGTAAACAGGGTAGCTATATCATTCAACTTGGTAAGATGTGCCACAACAGTTTCAGATTCAAGGCCATAAAAAGGATCAGATTCAACTAAAGTAATAATCTCAGGATCAACAGAAAATTCATAATCCTTATCAAGAATACGAGATAGGTGAAGTAGCAAAAGCAGGGTCAGGTTTCATTCTAGCATTAAGAGACTGCTGCTTCCATTTAGCTAATAATTTCTTAAGATCATATCTATTATTGCAAGCAAAGATTTCCCTAGCAGCTTCTTCATTCATAACATAACCCTTAGGAACAAGAGGCAATACATAATCATTGGGAGAACCTTCATCATCACTATCATCAATAATAGCATCTTCAATATTTTCATTCCCCCTAACTCTAGCAAGTTGCTCATCAAGAAATTCACCTAATGGCAAAGTAGTATCACGAGCAGAAGTAGTTTCATCATGCATAGCAGATGGGGCATCATCAATAACATGCGACATATCAGAATTCATAGCAGTAGCAGGTTTAGGTGTCGCAAGCCTACTAATAACGGAAGGAGAATCTAGTGCAGAGCTAGATGGCAGTTCCTTACCTCCCCTCGTAGTTGAGGGCAAAATCTTGGTTTTAGCGTCTTTCAAGTTCTTCATAGTGATCAATGATATAAATCCCAAGTGACTTAGAGAATAGAGCTATGCTCCCAAGAACGGCGCCCGAGAAATTAGTCTTGATAACCCACAAGTGTAGGGGATCGCAATGACTTTCGAGGGTGAAGTACAACCCAAATTTATTGATTCGACACAAGGGGAGCCAAAGAATATTCTTGAGTATTAGCAGTTGAGTTGTCAATTCAACCACACCTGGATAACTTAGTATCTGCAGCAAAGTGTTTAGTAGCAGAAGTGGTATGATAATAAAGGTAACGGTAGGAAAAGTAAAGATAAATGTTTTTGGGTATTTGTAGTAGTTGTAACAGTAGCAACGGAAAAGTAAATAAGCGAAGAACAATATATGAAAAGCTCGAAGAGGCAATGGATCAGTGATGGATAATTATGCCGGATGCAATTCCTCATGTAATAGCTATAACATAGGGTGACATAGAACTAGCTCCAATTCATCAATGTAATGTAGGCATGTATTCCGTAAATAGTCATACGTGCTTATGGAAAAGAACTTGCATGCCATCTTTTGTCCTACCCTCCCGTGGCAGCGGGGTCCTAGTGGAAACTAAGGGATATTAAGGCCTCCTTTTAATAGAGAACCGGAGGAAAGAATTAACACATAGTGAATACATGAACTCCTCAAACTACGGTCATCACCGAGAAGTATCCCGATTATTGTCACTTCGGGGTTGTCGGATCATAACACATAATAGGTGACTATAGACTTGCAAGATAGGATCAAGAACACACATATATTCATGAAAACATAAGAGGTTCAGATATGAAATCATGGCACTCGGGCCCTAGTGACAAGCATTAAGCATAGCAAAGTCATAGCAACATCAATCTCAGAACAAAGTGGATACTAGGGATCAAACCCTAACAAAACTAACTTGATTACATGGTAAATCTCATCCAACCCATCACTGTCCAGCAAGCCTACGATGGAATGACTCACGCACGGCGGTGAGCATCATGAAATTAGTGATGGAGGATGGTTGATGATGACGACGACGACGAACCCCCCTCTCCGGAGCCCCGAACGGACTCCAGATCAGCCCTCCCGAGAGAGATTAGGGCTTGGCGGCGGCTCCGTGTCGTAAAACGCGATGAAACTTTCTCTCTGATTTTTTCTCCCCGAACGTGAATATATGGAGTTGGAGTTGACGTCGGTGGAGGTCCAGGGGGCCCACGAGATAGGAGACCGCGCCCTCTGGGCGCGCACTGTGGCGCCCCTGTCTCATGGACAGGCCACCCTCTGGTGTATTTCTTTCGCCCAGAAATTCTTATATATTCCAAAAAGTGCCTCCGTGGATTTTCAGGACATTCCGAGAACTTTTCTTTTCTACACATAAAACAACATCATGGCAGTTCTACTGAAAACAGCGTCAGTCCGGGTTAGTTTCATTCAAATCATGCAAGTTAGAGTCCAAAACAAGGGCAAAAGTGTTTGGAAAAGTAGGTACGTTGGAGACGTATCAAATAACAGGGGTTGTGGGTGAGTGGAGGGATGGCCTGGCCAACGGTGGGAGTAGTATGGGGCGGTGAGGCCTCCATGCGCAAAGACAACCGCCACGGGAGGCGTGAGCAGGCGGCATGACCGGTCTTTGCTTTGGTAATTTGGAGCAAGAAGACCAGAGGTTGAAGAAGCACGACGGCGGCCGTTGGATGGACATCACGGTCAATGCAGCTAGAATCGTTTATATTGACTAAGTTGACAAAGCCCTTGGTACTTCAACTTAGTAGGCCTGGTCGACTTCCAAACGCTGCGCCCGGATGCCGTGGAGGAGGAATCATTTGTTGGGCGGCTGAAGCAAGAATATCCGAGATTGAAGAAGAAGCACGACATCCGTTGGATGGACATCCAACGACCATTACTGCTAGAACCGTGTGTTGACTATAAGTTGACAAAGCCTTGCATACACGTCAACTCTGTTTTTTAGGGACGTCAACTTAGTAAGGCCAGAAGTGTGTGGCAGAGAACTTATAGCCCATTTGAGATTTGTAAGAATGTGTAGCCCATTTTTGAATTCTAATGAAATTTACTACAACCCATTTACAGTTTGTTAAAAGTACAGCCCATTTCAACCAACCGTTCAAAACAGAATTCAATAAAATTTCCCACATTTTGATGGGATCCGAATATTTTTATCCCGAAATTTCTAGTCAGATTAAATACAATTTCAATATAAATTTATATTATGTAAAATCCAACGAAACATTACTTTCGCAATAATTAATGAAATTAAAATTTTCAATATCCAAAAATAATATTTTATAAAGTAATCACGTGTTTGGTGCATTTTTTTATAGTTACTACCCAATTTTTATAATTACATCCCATTTATTATTTCTTAAAGCCCATTTTCTTGTTAAGCCTAATGCATCCCTCCTAGGAAAGATTTGCAGCCCAGCGGGGCGGAGAATAACAACTTGACCTTGCACAGGTATTCCTAAAAAAGTATATTTGGGCTAGCCATTTTCAAATTGAAAAAAATTAATATCTAGGCTGGATATCGCTCGGGCTAGACGGGCCAGACCCCGCCTTGATTAATACTGCAGCGATGTTTTCTTTGTTGTTCAGAGGAGAAAAATTAATATCTGGGCTAAACATCAAAAAACTCTGCTGTGCTCACACCTCAAAATCACAAATACTGCTCGAGCTGCTTGGTCCCAGCTGTCGGCCGCTTCTTGTGCAATTCTCTCATTTATTGACTACTCCCTCCTTTCCGGTTTATAATGTTCAATTCAAAAATCTCACCAATCAAGGTAGATGACGAGTGGTGGAATACTTTTTGTAGTTTTGCAAAAGCACCTAATTAATGCTCTTGTTATCCTAAAAAAATTATGTTTATCAATGCATTAATTGCAATGCATGCATGCATAAAGTACATGCATTGGTCGATTTTCTCTTAATACTTGCATGCAATGATTTAATGCACCTTGGAATCTGAACATGTGATGGAAAACAACCAAATTGAGCCTTATAAAATGGAAAAACTAAAATTTTGAGATAAGCCCTATAAACCGAAAAGGAGGGAGTACATAGGTTGACAATGGTGTGGGACCGTGATGTCAGGAAACCAGGAGGAAGCAAAATAAATTATAGTTATATATATACACATACATACATACATACACACACACACACACACACACACACACACACACACACATATATATATATATATATATATATATATATATATATATAAAAATGAGGCACTAGAGTACGTGAGTCTATGGACCTGGTGGGTCCCCATTGTCATCCTCTCCAAGTAAAGTCATCTCCTCGCCCGCGCACGCTTTCCGCCCGAAACAGTCAACGCTGCCCGCCCCGCTTCCCGGTGCTGGCGGTTGCTCCGCCTTCAAACGACACAAGTGCCGTCCGTCC
Source organism: Aegilops bicornis (assembly GCA_021605145.1). Lineage (NCBI taxonomy): Eukaryota > Viridiplantae > Streptophyta > Magnoliopsida > Poales > Poaceae > Aegilops > Aegilops bicornis. Next base: position 623,519,991 of record CM038672.1, on the reverse strand, counting down.
GTCCATCTGCCACACACATTAATGATACGCGGTTGCTGAGGCAGCTACTCTGGCGCCACACGTCCGTCCCTCCGCCCGCCCACCATTGCTATATAAACTGCTGCGCCGGCCATAGCCGCAGTCATCCGCATCCGTTCCCTTTCTCCTGTCCACACCACTACTTCCCACCATGGCTTCCTCGCACTCCAGCGATCTTCGGGACGGGCGGACGACGGACCACAAGGAGATGGCAGCCATTGATGCCGACCGGCTGGCCGGCAGGCAGTCGGAGGACGACGACGTCCGAATGGAGAACATGGTAGTCGACGATCCGGTGCCAACCCCCTCCTCCGCGCCATCCTCGCCGGTGCATTGCACCATGACCATCGGCGAGGCCCGTGCCCAATATATGGATAGGGTGAGGCAGATGCGTGAGGAGCAGTTCCGGGAGGCGCAGGCCGACGCCGCCTACAACCACCATCTCCTCTAGGAGCACCTGCAGGCGGAGGAGCAGATCGCCGCGGAGCGGGCGGAGCAGGAGGCGCTGCTCGACTCGTACCGCTACGCCCGCAAGGGCCGCCTCGAGCTCTGGCGGTACCGCATGCGGGTGGCGGAGGCTGCGGCCGCCTAAAAAGAGGCTAGCAAAGAGGGCGATGAAGCGGGCGATGCGCTATTTGGCGAGATCGAGGATGAGGCAGAGGACAATGCCAGCTCCGACGAGTCCCTGCTCCGCTGGCGTCGACGAGGCCCTGCTCCGCCGAGGCCCCGCGGCGCCAACAACGAGGTAGAGGACATCGCCGGCTCGCCGAAGCCTGCGGGCGCCAACAACGAGGCAGAGGACACCGCCGGCTCTGCCGAGGCCCCGCCCGCCAACAACGAGGCAGGACATCGCCCGGCTCAGCCGAGGCCCCACCTGCCCGAGAACGTGGGGATTTCACCGCTTCGGTGGCGCCGCCCGCCGACAACGAGACAGAGGACATCGCCCGGCTCCGCCGAGGCCCGCCCGCTGCCAACGAGCCGCGCCACACGAAAAATGAGGAAGAGTAGAACACGGTAGGTCGCCGCTTTCTGGTCTAAGTAAGGCCACGCTGCTACCCTCGGTTGAAGCCAAGCTAGGCGGGTTGACCATTGACGGCGGTTAGCTTCTTGGCGGCGACGTGGAGTTGGAGACCTCGCTGGAGAAGAACGCTGCTTCTACTTAGCTGCTGGTGCGATTGGCTGATCGACACGTGGGCCTAACAGGCCACATCTCGCCACGCAACTGCACCTACGATTAAATCATCAAGCTTCTGCTCGGCTCGGGGACACAGTGGGTAGCCGGTTAATTAATTATACCTCCAGCGCACCCTTTTTAGTTGAAGAATGTATGAAATGTAATGAAATCCGACATGTTTATATGAAATCCGACCGTGTATGAATGAATTTATTTCGATTAGTTCAATTCTGTATCACTGGCATTGGATGAATATGCAAAACAATACGTATTAGCATTATTCCTGTGGTGATCACCTCGTTTGCAGCGATTTCACATTTACTCCCTCCGGTCCTTTCTAGTCTGCATACAAGTTTTGTCTGCAGTCAAAGTATCTCTACTTTGACCAATCTTATACAAAAAAGTATGCACTTTCACAATGTGCGAAGTAAAAATGAACAGAAGGAGTACAAAGAGTTTGAGCAGCTTTTTAGCGTTTCTGTACATTGCAATCAAACACACATGCCTTCATAGAGAACATTCAAAACAATCGATGATTATGCATCTCAGTGACTCACATGTCAGAGGCAATATTTACTTCACAACTAAAGAATAAAGAAAAAATTAATCGCGCTGCTGACAGCAAAGGGCGTCCCATTCGAAAATATAATCAATGAGCAAAATTTGACAAGGTTGTCCCATTCCAAAATATCAAATGCCTACGATTGTGGAATGGGCAGGGTTTGCCATCAGTTCGGACATTGACATGGCACCTCGTGCTAAATAAACCGACTGTTCTTTTTGTGCAGTTCCACCAAAATTAACCAAATTTCTTGGCGTAGCTTGTATGATTTCACCCTTATATGTTGCAACGCCTTGAACTTATCGGCACCTCCTTTCTTGTGGTGGAAATGAATGATTCGATGTATTCATGAACATTTTGTGCAGTTCCCATTGAAATCAAGCTGAGCACCCCTATTTGCACAAATACAAAAAAGTGATTAGTATAAAGCAAACTGTACTATGAATTGACAGTTTCATTAGGCACATACATGGTCCATGTAGAGCACACTTTTAGAAAAATGGAACTCACCAGAAAGAATCCTAGAACAACATTGTACTCGCAAGCATCACAGGAAAAAAAATGGAGATTAAATCGGTCCTTCCGAGCTGAAGTTAGTTTGGTCTTGTGGGGAGTAATGTAACCATCCTTCAACTGCTCCTTCTGATGAGAAGATAGACAAGGCTTCTTCATCCTGGCATAATCGGAACTAGTCACTTCACGTACTCCATATTCTTCTTCAGAGGAAGACGATCCTGTTGTGCAAAGACAAGAGGACTACTAAATGCTAGCATCCCTGTTTGCTCGAAAAAAGGAAAGGAAATATTTAAAACAACACAGATGAAGCACGTCTCAAGGACAATACCACTTTTTCATGATAGTATCTAAACAGTAGCACAACACCAATAGAGATGACAAAGCTCAATCATATGGATGAAATTAGTGGTTGAGTACCAACCTTTGTCAGGAGGCTTATTGTGTAGAGCATACAGATGAAGCACTTCTCCGGAACCATCTGTTGCTATCTACGGTGGTGGCCATGCTTACTATATACTCGTCGATTAGTTTAATGTTTCCAACATCTTCTTGTGCAGTTCCACTAAAATATATGGTATCTTCAAAGAAGATCACTGTTTGCACAAGTAGATATAATTAACGTATTACATTAAGAGTGGCATCAAATCAATGGCAAAACAATTGCTCGTTCCAGCCATAGCAATAAATTAAGATGCAAAACTATATCATTACTTGTGTCATCACTGTTCCAATGCTTCATTACACCACTGGGAGTTGATTTTTGTTTTTCTTCCGCTTGTTCTTCCCCTTCATCACTTGGTTCAATAATAGACAAGCTTCTCCTTCAATGTAAGATTTGGCATGTCAATTAGGGAGCACAAGTATAGTACTAAACTTAATTTTTCGATGAAAGTAGCAAAATACAGGCCAGCAGTTGTGAAATATCCTTATCTTGCCTCAATGGGATATTACGGTGCACATACATATTGGAAGTCTTGTCTCCATTTGTGCAATTCACTAAAATCAAGCAACATTATCGTACAAGTAGGACAACATATGAAAGCACAACTGCGTAATCATGTGAAAGAAGGCTAATCTTGACCTCTCATGATGCGGAATTTAAACAACTCACAAGAAGAAGATCTGAACCAAATTTGCCTTTAACGGATAGGAAGTAAGATCTCCTCTTGTGCAGTTCCACTAAGATCAAGCAATCAAGCTAACGTTGTCGATTGTGACATTTTGGTTGAACTGCACAAAACACTCTTAAAATAAAAGTGTTTTGTGCAAAGTGCAACAAAAGGTCACAATGGCAACGAGGTGAAGTAGATAACCCTGTTTACACAGAGGTGCAAAGGAAACAATTAGTGGTCAATAACGGTGGATGACACGAAGCCAACAAAAGAAGCATCTACCTTATCTAAATGGGAAAGAAAGCAAGACAGTAGCATTTCTCAAATGGTGGCATTGATTAATATTAACATAGAGATTATATTAACAATAAAATTTGTTAAACATGTAATTTGCTTTTAATTGTGGCATTGCATCAATTTTCCAGCGGCATTATTAAAGGGTGTTTGTTTACAGGGACATTTTGGTGTAGGGACTAGAGAAACTCCGTGTCAGTCCCATCTAAACCAAACAGGAGGGACTTTTAGGGACTAAAAGTGGGCATTTGGGACTAAATAAAGAAGACCCCGAGGGAGTCTTTTTGGGACTTTTTCCAACAGTTGCCCCTGCCACGCATCGCACCTTGTTTCTATTAGTTCATTACTAGGGGTAACATGTTCTTTTAGCATGTCATTTAATAACCTCTAGTCCATGTTTAGGCCCTGGAACCAAGCATGTAGGGACTAGGGAGTTTTTAACCAAACAGGGCCTTAGATTAACAACAGCTAATGAGTTGCACGGGACAGTGGACGCACCAGCACCATGTGCATCTACCGATGTACTGTGGTCATGCACAGTCTGTTGCAACAAAGAACAAACAACCAATGAGCATATTTGTATTGGTCCCAGTTTTGTTATCTTTAGACACCTTTCCCTATGTGAGCGCAGCAAATCTAGTCCTGCTCAAACTCTACAACCTTGTCCCTTCATTTCCTTTTTGAACTAGTACTTTCGCCCCTTCCTTTCCTCTTTGAACCACATCCTAGATTTATGTGATACAACTTTCCCCACTACTTTCCGCATTCCTTTCCTCTTTGAACCACGTCCTAGATTCGTGCGATACAACTTTCCCCCTTCATTTCCTCTTTGAACCACGTCCTAGATTCATGCTATATACAACTTTTCCCACTACTTTCCCCCACTCCTTTCCTCTTTGAACCACGTCCTAGATTCATGGTATACATGCAGCTAGAGCAATGCATGTGGAGTAAGTAAATTATACCTTAAGGTTCTTGGGGCGTGGTTCGGTGGGCGACGGGACGACGGCGAAGAAGAAGGGGTCGGAGGCCCTCCCACGCCGCCACTGGGTGGAAAGTGAACAACTGCGCCGGTAGTGGATTCCCTCCCTCGCCGACGGCGACAGTGTTAAGCCTCCTTCCCTTCCCGGCGGACAGATCCTGCCGGCTCTTTGAGCAGCAGTGAGGCGAGAGAGAGGCCAATGAAGTCTTGTTTAGATCTGGAGAGGGCAAGAGAGTGTGAAGAGAGCAACTACAAGCACTGAGGCTCCAGAGGGAGAGGGCGAGAGAGTGTGAAGAGAGCAACTAGGGCGAGAGAGTGTGAAGAGAGAAACTACAAGCGCTGAGGCTCCAGCGTGTATATATACTGGAGAGAGAGTGTGAAGTGTGCAAACCCTAGAAAACATTTTGACCAGTCAAATAATCCTCCTGGCACAAATTATGCTCAAGTGTAGTTATCGAACCCGAGACCTCAAGTTTGATGAGCGAACAGGCTAACCAGCTACACAAACCTCCTGTTATGTTCAACGAGAGGAAAATAACCTTTTATACATTCCTGCATTCGTGTGACAAGCATGCCGTGTTTTTTGTGTGTGTGTGGGAGCCATTGGGATTTCAATCATAATCGTGTCATGTGGCTTTGGTGGTAATACTATCCACAGTGGTGCAGAAATAATGCAGGCTTAGTCACCTTACCTCTCTCCACGTAGTACGTTGGGTCCCACCAGTCAGAGAGTGAAACAAACAAATTAATAAGAAAAATTAAAAGCGCCAGCGGTGTATCTTACCTCACACATCTCGCCATCTGCCGGGAACACTGTCCAATTGATCCCTCTGCTCGCTCACGTACTACTTTAAGTGAATCCTTATTATAACATGCACACAAATTTTGGGCACTTGTATTCGACTTAACTTTCGGTGTGCCATCAGATCTCGTATACTTACTACTCCCTCCGTCTAGGTGTAATAAGTCACGTTAGAAGGTGCAATGGGACCAAGGTGCGTGCGTGTGCGTGTGTGTGTTTAACAACATGTGTGTGTTAGAGAGTGCGACAGATCGACCTACTCCTACAGAGAGATGGTGTGTAGTGTACGATTTTAGCCGCGAGAGTCGGTGCATCCTCTCGTTTCCGGGCGTGTCCGGTAGGGACATGCCGACAGCTGCCACGTCCGCTCCTGACCATCCTGGCCCACCCAAAGCCCCTCCATCGCTCGCGCGCGCTTCCCGCCCGGAACGGTCAGCGCCGCTCCAAAGAATCGGTGCCGCATTCATGCCCGGGCTGAGCGGACACGACCTCTCACTGGCGCAAGAGTGATGGTTGCTTCATTTGTCCAACTTACTGCTTGGTCTATGTGATTTGACGGCTCCTTGGTCTTTATTACTGAGGTGGTAGGACTGCTAGATGTCCCACGCTTTCGGCGAAAGGAGGTACTGTACTACTACTACTAGATTACAATTTTCTCCATTCTTACAGCGGAGGAGTGCAAGAGCAGTGAAAACACGCAGGCTCAGTGATTACATGACCCACCTCACACTATCACCGTGCGACACCTAACTCTTTACATAGTACTCCCTCCGTTCCTAAATATTACTAGATGAGTCCTTGGCGTTGCTGTCATGAACAGCGATATATCTCTCACGCAAAATTATCGATTTCATAGAACTAAAAAACACTATAACCGCATGACAAATGTGGTAGCCAAACTAAATAAACTCCCATCATCATTTAGATCATCCCACGTAAGGAAAAAGATCAGCCAACTCCTCTTGCATAATGGGATTATATTTTTCTTTTGACACGTTAATGGGACTTAAAAGCTCACTTACATGCATGCTACCGGTGCATGCTTGCATGCAGAACATGTTGATGTGATTTAAAACCCACCCACATGCATGTGCCACGGTATTTCTGCATGCTTGCATGTGGCTCAGTGCGGAACCTCTCAACGTCTAGATCAGACGGCTATTATGGACTGATTTACTTCATCTAACGGCTACATCAATTTTGATGATGTGGCTCAAGGAGAGGATAGAGAATTCCTACTAGTGGGGGCTAGCTATTACTAGTAGATAAGTCTTTGTAGAGATTCCACTAGGTGAACTACATACGGAACAAAATGAATGAATCTACACTTAAAATGCATCTATATACATCCGCATGTGGTTCATGGTGAAATCTCTACAAAGACTTATATTTAGGAACAGAGGAAGTACTAGTATAGTACGCACTGTAATTTATCAGGGAGATAAATTTGTACAATGCTATGAAGCTTCCAGCTTTTGTTACATGTATCTTGCGTCCAAGGTTGCCCGTTGCAACATTTCATCAAATACAAAGGATACTAACATGCATGCTATTGCATCTCAATGATTGATAGATCATAGCAAATATGCACTCCTCCGCTCCAAAATAAGTGTCTCAACTTTGTGCAAACTTTAGTACAAAGTTGTACTACTACTAAAGTTGACACTTATTTTGGAACAGAGGCAGCTAAAGAAAAAAACAATCCATGCAGTCCCTAGCCCTTGAACCGTGAACCCTGACCAGGCTTCAATTTGCTGGCAACGTTCGAGCTTCCTAATAATGAAGTTTGCAACCTTTTGACCATCGGATCATTTTGTGCAGTTTCACCAAAATGGAGATGAGCATCCCTGTGGCAAAGAAATTGAAGAATCATGATTAGAATAAGATTACTGGGACTAGTTGATGAGACATAAACTCATCACAAATACAGTACGTAGAAGCTAGTAGAGGTATCAGGTATGTGTGGGGCAAAGAAGTAGAGAAATATCCACAGGGAGTGATGTGGGCAGCTGGAGCAGTGGTGCAAGCCGACTATAAAGGGAGTTGTACCTGAGGGACGTAGCTCAACCTTGAGGAGGGCGGCGGGAGGCAGCAACTGCCCACGTCGTGGCAGTGGGCAAGTGACGAAGGCAACCTCACCGGCTTTGTGAGAGAGAACGGCGGGGACCCCTAATCGGGACGTGCCGACAGTGGGTTTTCGCCGTCGGGGACGGCCACCACATCTACACTAAGCATCCACCCCTTCCCCAAGTGGACGTGATCCGCCGGGATGTTAGAGATGTGGCCACAATCGTTTTGTGCGAGAGAGTGTGAAGAGAGCAACCCCAGCAAGCAACCGTGTAGGCTGGCCCGTCCTGACTATGTATATAGTGGAGCGGTTTCCTTTTCTCTCCATATGAACCTATCATATTGCATACGTGCATCAAGAAAAAAAAACCTTCATTTATAAATGATGCGGCACCTACTACTCGTTCTCCTATAACCTTGCGCTTGGCATCTCCAAAATATTAACCTTGCGATTGGCTCTTCGCCTCTTCGGGAAGTCGAGCAATAATGGTAGTGCAATATATATCGTTCTGGCTATATGAGACCGAATGAATTGCTGCACGTCCACCACATGGGCGAGGGTCGAGGGGCGAGGGAGAGTGCTACATACGGAGCAAAATGAGTGAATCTACACTCTAAAATACATCTATATACATCAGTGTTTGGAGTATGTACTAGTAGTTCATATTGAAATCTATTAAAGGACATATATATTCCAAACAATATGATATAATCTCTATAACCAAGGTAGTAGGGACGAGGAGTAAACGGAGGGAGTAGTAAATTTTTCTCCTCGTCCTGCGAGCCACCGCGCGCATGGGCGAGGGAGCGGGTGTAAGGCGGAGCAAGATTCACCTCATCCTACGAGCCACCGCGCCCGTGGGTGGGGGAGACGGTGTACTAAGCAAGCTTCTCCTCGTTCTGCGAGTTGAGGGGACACATCAAAAGTACTCCAGTGTATAGAGCCTTGGCTCTAAGGTAGGCCCCACATGGTTTGCCTCTTTTTTTAATTTAACATAACGCGTCAAGTCGCAATTTGTTTGTTCACCCGTGGTAGACGATCCTCCCTCCACCAAGTGGACAACCAAAGACACGTGCCAAATTACCATGTGGGCTGCCTTTTTCAGACAGAAATGAGGCTCCACCGTGTACCCAGGTGTGGTTGGGAAAGAGACGGAGTACGCGTGCACCGTGCATGCACCTCTTCTCTTTGTGCACGTCCCCCACCTACGTGGGTGTGTGTGAGAGAGACGCGTTCGTGAGTGTTTTTTTTTTTGGGGTGGGGGGGGGGGGGGGGTGGGGGTTGATTTCGTGAATTATTTGTGGGAATATGTGTCAATGACATCTCAAACAAAATTTTGCATGCAATGTGTGTGAAATGGAGGCCTATCCATATCATACATAGAGGGTTGGGCAATCCACGAGAAGAGAGGGAGGGGTCATAGCTATTGATAGAGTCGAAGAGAGGATCAAGTGGGTGGGTGCGAGATCGATGAAGAGAGCCATCGAAATTGTGTGTGTGCAAGTCAAAGATATAGGGTGTCTGGCCTACCGGGACATTAGAGGGCACATGTCAAGTTTGTGTGTGGCAGGGAGACATGACTAGAGCGCTCGATGTATCGGTGTGTGTGGGAGGGAGGGGGGTGGGGGAGGGGAAGGCAGAGGCCTAACTATGGAGGTAGAACGACTCGTATATGTGTTGAGAAGGAGAGACCCAGCTATGTCTTGAGGGAGATCGGTCGACATCCATACATAACTGAAGGACGGGAAATATGATGGGACAGAGAGAGAGAGAGGAGAGAGAGAGGGAGGGAGAGGGGTAGAGTGCTGGATGGGTGATGGAGTTGCTTCTCGGAGATGGTGGGAGAGGCCTACCAGACAAACTGAGGGTGGAACTTCAATGTTATCAATAAGAGTGGGGATGTGTTTCTGTGTGTGCCTGTGCGTGATATATCTGTCGGGACGCATCCATGGATGATGAAGGGGAACCATGTGTTTGGTAAGCAAACCTAACTAGATCGGTAGATCAATTGTTGTTTGTCGGAGGAAGGGAGAGAGACAACTAATGAGTTAGATCGATCGACGTGTGGGTAAAAACGAGTTATAAGGACCTAGCTAGCTATATGTATAGCGAGAGATCGGTCGGTGTACGTCCATTTGTTAGAGGCAAATAAGGCCCAACGAGACGGATAGACAGAGAATGGGGCTAGGAGGTGGTGCGAGAGGCCCAAATACTAGCTAGATAGGGGGAGGAGTGTGCAGTTGTGAGATCGATGAAAAGAGGGGCGAGAGTTTACACGTGTGTCTGACCGTATGAGAGACACGAGGCAAGGACACATAAATGAGGAGATCGAAGGTGTGTGTGTATGTTGTAGGCAGGCATCGCTGGAGAGGTTTATCGATCAGTGTGTCTTGGAAAGGAGTTGTGGAGACTCTGGGAGAACGACCTAAAGAAAAAAATGAATGTGCCCGGTGGATAGAATGCCGAGGGAGGGGGAGGGCGAGGAGGGTGTGTGCATGCACGAGAGAAAGTTAGTGGTAGCTACAAAGGTTAGAGGATTGTGTGGGTGTAAGAGACTAACAAAGATCATAATTTGATATGAAAGCGGATTCATATATTTGAATAGGAGATCATAGTGTTTTTAACATTGCATGCATGAATATAGCGACACGTGCTGTGCACATGTTATACCATAATGTGATAATGCATGGCGTTTGCAACTCATAGCTAAACGCCGAACAATCTAAACCATACTATACATCAAACAATCTCACATTTTATTTGAATTTGTGATAATGTGTATGCGTTGCAGCTTACAACTAAATATCGAGCAATCTAAACAATACTATATATCGAACATTCTCACATTTTATTTGATTTTGTGGTAATGTTTGGTGTTTGCAACTCACATCTAACTACTTGTAGGCGTAGGGGGCGGGGCACCATACATAATGTGATAAACACATTATACATATGAGACATGGTTTAGATTATGAAGATCTAGCTAGAGCTAGAAATGTAGTGTGATTTGAAATCAAATAAAGTGGATTCAAAAAATCTAGTTCGAGTTCATATAGTACACATAGTTCATATGTAACTCGAGACTAATCATGTGGTGTGCTGTGAAGATAATACACAAACGATGGTTTAACTTGACAATAATGATGATTGTAGATCTTATTAAAACAGAGAAATGAATTCAAATGCTTTGACTTCACAACAATCATTCTTGTAGATCTTATTCAAATAGAGAAACGAATTCAAATTTAGTTCATATTGAAGCGGAAGTATAAACGATTGCAATGCACAAAAACATTCATTTGAGTAGTATGTTGCATGCATTATACACGTAGCGAAATATTTTAATTGAACATAACATGAATTCAAAGTTTTGAATGACATTTGTAGTGCGCATTGATTTGGTATAGTACACGTTAGGCTTGTCCAGAAATTTCAACCTGCGCCTTGTTATCCCGAAATATTTAAGATATATCTTTGTCTCGTTGTGCTCCGACAACTCCCTCCATCTCAACGCGCGCCTTGCTATTCCGAAATTACAACGCGCGCGAAAACTCCCACCTCCTGTGAAATCCCGACACACGAAATGCCCGTGGTACCCCTGAACCGAAAGAACCGCCTCAAATCGGTGGGGGGTACTTTCGTAACTTACCCCACATTTCGGACAAGCGCGTCTCTAAGCCATGGTTCCCCACTGCCATCCCATCCACCCACCCATTCATACACCGAGGCCGCGAAAACCCGCGACGAAACCCCACACCCTGCTCCGTCCGCCATCCAGCCGGAGCCTCTTCCCCGACGACATCGTCCACAGCAACACCTCGATGTCCCTCATCCACCGTACCGGATGAGGATCCGTCGTCGATCTCATCGTCTCGCCAGTTCAGCCACCCCGTCCTCCACCTCCAAGGAGCTGCCTCGACGTTCCCCTCGTCTTACGCGCCACCTCCATTCCCTCACCACCGTCTTCACCTGCACCACCGGAAGAGCATCATCATCACTGTTTCCTCGGATGAAGCTGCGGCCTAATGGGCGCCACCAAAGAGGCTGTACACTAATCACCGCATTTTCTTCTTGATTCGATCTCACGGTGCTGCCGGCGCTCGGTCCCAAGCCGACACGGCGCAGCACCATCCACGGCGGCATCGCCGGCCACTTCCTCCAGGGCGTCGCTCCCTCGGCGGCAGCGTCCCACATCGAGAGGAGCTTCGCTGCTTTAGCTCTCGCCGCTGCTTTCTGCTCTTGCTCTCGGTCCCTGCACAGTACGCTCTTGCTCGCGCCGCTCTCGCTCTTGCTCTTGCTTGCGATGCTGCTCCGATTTAGCTACACTTGATCGTGAATCGACTTTTGGGTCGATCGATTTTGGGGGCTCGGGTGAAGGAAGAACCAGCAGCTGGGAGGGGGCTCGCCGAGAGGTACCCCACTATCTATCTTAGGGTTCAGGATGGGGCGGTGGTCGGCGGCGGTGGCGGGCGTTGGCGAAGCGGTGGCGTGGGGATCGCCGGAGAAAAGCTTCGGCGCAGGGGAGGCTAGAGGGATGGCTGGGGCGGCAACGGACCGGCGTGGGGAGTGTTTTCGGGGCGGGCGGGGCGGCGCACCGCCTGCCGCGGGCGGCGTGGGGCTGCTGTTTGGCCGGTGGCGGCTGGCGGCTCAGGGGGGTGGAGGTTGAAGATGAACCATAGGCCCTTGATTTCGTATCCAACGGGTGCAAAATCGACTGACCAGAGATGAAAAAGTCAGTCGACCGACGTGTAGCCTCACCTTGCTAGTGCGTTCAGTTTTGACAGCAAAATTCAGTTTCGATAGAAAAATTCAGTTTCGACAGTTAAGTTTAGTTTTGACAGTTAAGTTCAGTTTCGACAGTTAGTTCAGTTTCGACGGTTAATTTCAGAGATGAGTAGCTGATGTATTTTACATCTAGCACTTTGTGGTTATGTATTTTACGTCATGTATTGGAGATGCTATTAGAATTCCACCCAGGTTAACGTTGTTCGTTGTCTCTCTTGTCCTGCTTCAGCCTCGGCGTCGTACAACTCACCGGAGCTGCTCCAACGACGAAACCCTCCATCACAGTGAGCAAAGACGTCGGGCTCCATCTCCAAGCGCCTAAGATCTTCTTCCCCTCCTCCGACAGCAAAGTCAGCCGGAGCATCCTCACCGGCCAACCAAATCATGCTAAGATCGACATGGCTTCACCAAAGAGGTTGTACACTTGTTGCATCTCTTTTTTACTCTACATGTTATATATATTGTCCACTGAGCACACGGATTTGTTCCTTTAGTGTCTCCTTGAAAGAAAAAATGTAGGAATTTTAATTTTCACTTGTCCTCCTTTTCAAATTCCTATTCATGAAGCACAAGACTAAGAGATAGTAGCATAATAGCATTATAACCGTACATTTTCTTGTGGTTTAACTTAATCTCACCATGCTTCTTTGCATCCTGGGATCTTCCAATTGTTGTGAATTAAACACCCAGATTGGCAGAAATCCTGTGTTTTTAAATTCTCTGTTTTGCACGTGCATTCCTATCCTATTCCTGTCTATTTCCTATCCCTGCATTGTTGGAATTCTCCAATTCAAACGAGCCCTTACAGAATTACTTCTCTTACAGATAGTTGTCAAAGAAAACCTTGCGTGGTTTGTCCCGCTCTTGCTGCACCATCGTCCACCCCAGCTCAGCTGCCCCAACGACAGAAGGGTCCAACACAGCAGGGATCCGGCCTCCAGACTGTCTTTCGCCGCCTCAGATCTTCTTCCCTGCCGCTGGCAGCCATGAAAACTGCATTACCATCATCAACCGAGCAGACGACCTCGAGGACTACGCGGGTCCGCAAGAGAGGTCGCACTCTTTCGTGGTTCCGCCACGTTATGCATCACTTAATATTACATGCTACTTTATCATCCTGTTCACCGATTAGACTCTGAGTCCGCTCCAAACTAATGGTCAAACTTGAGTTTTTAAATGCTTGTGGGGTACATATCAGTGCCGCTATCAATAGTATCTATCTACTATCTGGTTAATCTCCGGTGTCTACTATGAGTTTCATGTTGGGTGGGAAACAAACAAAGAAAGAAGACATTATCTGTATTTTTAAGCTGAAGCCATTATCTGCCTCGCTATTATTGGTTTTGGGTCTATCCACAGGTTGCTACCATCACTCTGGATTTACGCATGCACTCCTTACATAATCTCACTATGTTTTGTTCCTATGCATGACAGCTTATTGTAAACAATGGAACTGAATATGTAGAGCAAAAGAGACGAGCCTTGCGTGGCAATAAAATTTCATGCAGACGCCGCTCCATGGTAGGCGCAAAGGCAGCCCCCTCCACGCATTTCAGATTGTAATCGAGAGGAAGATATCTGCTCGAGGGGATTCGAAGGAGAAGACAACTCCTATTTACCCCTGTGGTCTTCGCTCTAACTTGGCATGCTGATGTTGGTTATATCATGCATATGGTGTCTTGCATTGCTTACTTTATACATCAAATATGTCATCTGCTTAGTTTAGACATCCTTTGTGCGAATGCCATCTGTTTAATTTATTCATCATTTATGTGAATTATGCAATGCCATCTTGTTTAGCCAGGCATCATATATGTGAATTTTGCAATGCCATCCTGCTTAGCCACCATCTTATATGTAAATTATATCAGCCGTCCTTTTTTTCCGTTACATATTACATTTGTCAACAATGTTAGTACATTCAACTGCTCTTCGTGTGCATCAGCCATTTGACACGGTGATGGCAAATTCTGGAGTGAAAACAAGGTCTTCTGAGCAGACTATGCTATCTGACGAAGCGCATATCTCGCTGGTTAAGGATAGCTCCTCAGAGGAGGATTCAGAGACAGATGACCAGTCCTATTCCCCCCCGAGGTGTATGCTCTAACTTGGAAGGGTTTTGTTGCTCAGATCGTGCGTATGGTGTCTCGCATTGCTATGTCATTTGAATAGTTTAGACATGCTTTGTGTGAATGCCACATTGCTCAAAGGTCTAATTACCATATATGTGAATTATGCATTTCCATCTTGTTGCAAGACATTATATATGTGAATTATACAATGCTATCTTGTTGCAAAGGCATTATATATGTGAATTATGCAATGCCATGCTGTTTAGCCAATCATCATTTATGTGAATTATATCATGCTATCATTTTTTGTATTACGTGTTCCATTTGTCGACAATGTTTGTATATTCAACTACTCTTCCTGTGCATCAGCCATTTGAAGCGGTGATGGAAGTATTTGGAGTGAAAACAAGGTATTCAGAGCAGACAATGCTACCTGCTGAAGCAGACATCTTGCTGGTTCTGAGAGAGCTCCTCGAGGAGGATTCGAGACTAATGACGAGTCCTATTCCCCGAGGTCTATGCTCAAACTTGGCAGGGTTATATTACCCATGTCATGCATGTTGTCTTGCATTGCTTAGTTTTTTTTATCATATATGGATTGCCATCTGCTTACTTGCTTACTATATAAATCATATATTTGAATTATATCATGCCATCATGTTTACATAGTACATACACATCATCTATCTGAACTGTGGCATGGCAACTCATTTAATAAAGACATCATATAGTTATATCATCTCATCCAGTTTAGTGTTTACAATCATCATATTTTGAATTATGGCATTCTATCCGTGAATATATGTGAATTATGGCATGCCAACCTATTTAATAAACACATTATATAGTTATGTCATGTCATCTTGTTTACATAGTCTCATATTTTGAACTATGTCTTTCCATCTTTTTTAGTTAGCCATCATAATGTGAAATTTTGTCATGCTATCCTGTTTAGTTAGCCATCATATATGTGAAATTGTGTCATGCTATCCTGTTTGGTTAGACAACATAAATATGAATTATTTCATGCCCTCTTTTATTCCCCATTATCCATTGCACTGCTCTATCATACAATGTCCATACTTTCAATTACTTTTCTTGTTTATCAGCCATTTGAATTGGAGAGCGTGATGGCGATCTAAGGGAGTAACAACACGGTCTTCGTAAAAGATAGTGCTACCAGTTGATGCACATAGAACCACGGTTGTACTTTCCCAAGGACCAGATCCACCACACATAACCCAGACTCGCAGATTGTACCCCTACCCGCTTGGATGAGAGAACCAGCTACACCCCTTCTAACCCCAACCCCGGGCAGATAGTAACCCAGCCCAGTTGACACAAAGACCGTCTCCACCAGAGAGCACCCAAACACGGCAGTTAGTAAGGGAACTGCGATTGCCCAAAGCACGAGGACCACCACTCCGAATCCCAACTCAATGCTTAAAGGAGAAGAAGATTTGTTCTCGTGTCAGGTTCTGTAGCTATGGTTCATACTCCTTTGCTCTTGCATTCTTGTATTTACTCATACCAACTATTTTCAAAATTGAAGGATGGAATTGAAACTCCAATGGCGCAATGTATGTTTTAAACCTGTTTCTTTAACTGGTTTCTTTGTTGTAACCTGCTCTATGTTGATTTCAGTTTCAATTGAATAAACAGTTATATTCTCATGTCATGCACATTACAAGTGTTGTCATTGCTCTATAGTTACCCACACTTATATTCTGTCTATTCTGCTTTGTCTTGAACAAATATTATTTGAACTGTGTCTCTATCTTGATTTGGCAACAAAAACTAGAATGATATAGACCATAAAGTGACCATGGTACATAGATATATGTTTGTTTCATGCTTTGTTATCCTGTCCACTTTACTACTGAACTCATTTACCAAAATGAGTTTCATATACAACATGGTAAACATGTGATGTGTCTCGCTTGTTTCTCTTTTAGAATGCGGACAAAATATTGGAGAACACGATGCCGCGTTATCCAATGGTAAAGGAAGTAATGCTGAGACAAGGTTCAAGATAGTGAGACATCCCTGTTGGTCTCCAAGAAAGTCGATAAAAACTATATTGACGACGGTGAGGGAACCCAAAAGTCTGTCTTGATGTAGTGTTCGAAAGCATCGGCCACTACTACTGACACAAGCTCTTCGAACTCGCTGCCTAAATCAGTTCGTCTTCTTGAGTCTCAACTTCAAGTTGAAAGACATCGATCAGATGTGCTGCAATAGGAAGCTGAAGGACTGAGGAAGTCCCTGCAAAATTCAGATGCATATTTTCTGGTGCAACAAAGAAGTTACCGGAGGATTTAAGCGCCAAACAAGAGAAAGTTAATAAGCTTGCTAAGCATCTTGCCAGCATTATGGGTACCTGGATATTGTTTCTTGAGATCTTCAAGTGGGTTCGATTCTGGATTTGTTTTGCTGCGGCGTTTAATTGCGCTGGTCGCAAACTTTGACAACCAATGTATATGATATGCTGCTTTGTTCCCTATATTTGCACTGGTGGCGAACTTTGATGCCCAGTGGATGTAATATGTGTAATAGCCGTGATAGCCTAGAGTTAGTTGCTTGCTTATTTATTTCCTTGTTGTCTTGTTTATTTGTTTGTTGTAGTCATTGCAGTTCTTTTTCCACGGTTTGCTAGTGGCTGCAATAACCTACTTTTCAAAACTAGGCCACAATAACCATGGGCTCATATTTACTGTAGTGACACCAGGCCTCCTACTGGCCGTAGAAATAGTGGGCCTTCTACGGGCCGTAGAAACAGTGGGCCTCCTACGGGCCGTAGAAACAATGGGCCTTCTGCGGGCCGTATCATCAATGGGCCTAATATGGGTCAGATGATCGACACAAACATGGGCCAAACAGATCGCATTATGGCCGTAAACGGGCTAGAGTTGGAATCGTCCGTTCATGGGTCGACCATAACGGCCATCGTTAATAGGTCGACGGATTTCAGGATGCTATGAAAACGGCCCAACGTATTAACGGACCACAAACGGGCCGACTGTAACCACGGGCTGAATTTGGCCCACAAGCAGAAAATGACAGTAACGGGCCGTAAGTAAACGAATGCTGGAAATGAGCCCAAGAATAAATGGGCTCTGAGAAGGCCGAAAGATAACATGGGCTGGAAATGGCCCAACGGAATAACGGGCCGTTAATGGGTATAAAGTGATACACTGTTCATTACGGGCCAGTTTCACCACGGGCCATTAATGGGTGTAAAGTGATACACTGTTCATTACAGGCCAGTTTCACCACGGGCCGTTAATAGGCCAAGAGTTACATAGGGCCTCATATGAGCCGAAAGACGTCATGGGCCATACATGCGCCAGAAGTGAAAACGGGCTGGAATCATATTGGATGGCCCAGATGACGCTACTGGGCCTAATTCGGATAGGGCGTAACGGGCCTTGGGTTAGCAGGCTGTAAATGGGCTATATGTGAACATGCCGTTAATAGGCTTTCCATGGGTCGGCCCGCCACCTTTTGACCAAGTCAAACGGACCGGCCTTTCCACAGGAATGGGCCTCTGTTGGGCCGTGCCACGTGTCGACGTATCATAGGCACCTTCCATCCAATGAGCGGATGACATCTGTCCCAACGATGTGCCGACACGTGTTTCCTCCAGCCAATGATGATTTTACACGTGGAAAATCCCCATTGGTCGGGGCTGCTAACGGGTTATCGGATCCAAAACCCGACCCGATAGCTTAATGGCGTTCCGTTACGGTGGATGCCACGTGTCGGTCACCCTTAACGAAAGCACTTCTGTGACGCGCGATTTATCGTCATGGAAGTGGACATACGTGATGATAATTTTGGTAATGTCATGGAAGACTTCTACGACAACACAAGTATGACTATCTTGATTCTGTCATAAAATCGTCATGGATGTACATGCATGACAAAAAACGCGATCTACTGTGACAAACACGTATCATCACGGAAGTCTATTTTTTTGTAATGTTGTTTCTTATTTCGTGACATATCAACCAATGAGAGATGTGGGCCACACATGCTTTCAATGACTTGAGACTACCAAACATGACATGCAGTGTTTAGTTCATTGCATGTAATCCTATTAGTACTCTAGTTAGCAAAAAAACATTAAGTTCTCTCGCCGATAGGAATAAAACACCATGTATTTATTTACGAGAGGAGTAGTACATTTTTTGTGACATGCATTACTAGATATTGCTAGTCAAATACTAAAATCCAGATGGACGTGGTAGTACTCATAAATCCAGACGGTGGTGCTACTAGTACTAGTAGTAGTACTACCAATGTAGTAGTACGAGTACTAGCACTGTACTACCCATTGGTCAAATTATTATGTACTGCTCCTCATAGTGAAGTGACAAGACCCTGCGCCGGAGATGACACCTGAGTATAGGCGCCGTGTTCGGTATACCATAGTCAGCCTCACCATCTGCAGTCACTATCATCATGGCTGTAGAGCTAGACTTCTTACAACTAGCCCTGCTCGACATAATTTCCGTGCGTAGATGCCCGTGCATTGCACGGAACACCAAGATTGGGGTGGACGGCTCGGCAATGACCATCGCGCCAGATTTTTCCACGACCTTCTAGATGTGGTGGGGAGGAGATAAGGCTGATTGTGAGAGACAAGGAGTTGTTTGTAAATAGGGAACAAGTGCGGGCATCTTTTAGCAAAAATGGAGAAGCTTGGTTTATATGCGTCAGATCTAGATCCGACGGCTATTGGTGAAAGATGGGAGGCACAAAATCATCACCAACTCAGGACCTGTTTGATTCGCAGGATTTTGAAAACGCAGGAATAGGACACGGCAATATTACAAGTTTCAAACTGATATTACAAATGTTAGGAGTAATGCTGCACCTACGAAGAGGGAATTACTAGGAAGTTTACGTAAGAACTTTCGTTACTTTAGGTGGATGCAGCATTATCGTACAAACTAAATCCACCGCCCTGACAAGTCACTAATGGGCAAATAAGTTTTTGAGTCTCTGGCCACTTGATGTTTCAAAAACAAATTTAGCTTCTGCGGAGACTTTTTCATTTAGGCTTAGACGCTTGCGGTGATCAGCATGCCATTCATTGTTGCGCCAGAGAACGCCAAACCTCATTACCATGAGCACACTTGCCTCCAGAACAAAGAACCTAGCCAATTTAATCTCAGATGTGCTGCCTCGGTAGTCGATCAAATCAATTTCTGTAAGATGGAGATCAAGGCATTCGATGAGATTGTTATAGTGCAGCACATTTTTCACTTTCGGGTCTTTTTTATCGGCAAAAGAAGAGAACATATTAGAGCAGCTGGCTGCATAAGATTTCCGTGTCATCAAGAGGTACCAATATCATTCGCTCATACGATAGGGTTGGCTGGCTAGTGATATTTTTTCACTCTCTCTCTCTCTCTCTCTCTCTCTCTCTCTCTGTTTCCTCTCATTTAACTAGGAGCATGTGAAGACCTTGGGCATTTGTTGCCTTCCACTATGTGGCCGATGCCATATTTCGCAAAAGTATGCCACATAATACGCATCAATGTCAAATCAAAAGATTTTGGCACCGCTCATGCGATGTGAGAGAGTTGGCACCGCTATGCACACAGACCCACATGTATAAAAAAATCAATGAAACCAAATACACCAGCCTCTCACTCTCCCAAACAAGTGATTTTTATTGCCTCAGTCCTCTCTCTCCCACGCAGTGTTTTTTCATTGCGTGAGTTAATTTGGCACCGGAGCAAAGTAGGTGATCCAGATTGGGGCACCAGGTGAGCAATGGAGGGTCATCGATGCCAAATGCATCACAAGTGAATTTGGCACATTTTGGCCAACATAGCCCACTTTTGTAATACTACCTCATATTTAGTATAAAATTTTGACCATAGATTTACCTAAGAAAATGTCAATGCATGTCACTAAAAATTACACCATTTGAAATTATGTTCAAATACGGATCCAACGATATAGTTCTTAGTGACATGCATTAACATTTTGTCTGTTAAATCTATGGTCAAATTTTGATACTACAAAATTGGAAGAGTAAACCAGGACGGAGGTAGTACTTGCTCTTAGGGTAACCATAGAGTTACTGGAGTAGTCTAAGTTACTTTCCACTATAACTAGCCTAGGCTACTATAGTAGTACAACATAAAAACGATGCAGGTGATCACGTGAGAAAAAAATACTAAAAACATTTATTTCAGTGCAATGCGTAGATGCAGTTTTGAACACTACACTTGTCATTGTAATTTGGGAAAATTACGAAAAAATTGAGCTACGTTGTGATTACCGTTTACTTATAGGAGATAAGTTTCACCTTGATGAGTAGCTTCTCCGTGCACGGAAAGCATGTAAGGAATCCAACAACTTGGTCCAGATTAAATGATAGATTTTAGTGCTAAGATCTTCACCGTATGCGCATGGACTTGGGTCAAGCTTGTGGGAATCATTTTCTCGAAGACGGTCAGTAAATACATCAAGAAGAAATTTGAAAATGTGAATTTCAAGAAGATGGAGAAGAAGATGAGTGCTGTACACGAACGACTCTGATCCAATAAAGAGTTCGGAGAATTTGGCGAGTACACCAATCTTTGTCAATTTTGGCGCGTCAATGACCCTGATTTTTGTTGGACCTTCTAGATCCGATACAAGCAATCTCTCAAGGAAAGGCGCATTCTCAATGACCATAACGTGGAACAGCTGAAGTGATGTCTTCCCAATTGATGTCTTGTTGCGGGGCCAGCAAGACACATAAATCCATCGGAGATTCGTCGAGGCGATATGGATGCTAATGAACCCGTGGATCTGCTCAAGACGAAGGTACTCGAGTGCAGTACAGCTGCAGAGCAGGTGCTCCATAGCCTTCTTCGAGATGACAACATCGAAGAGGTCGAGCTGCTTGAGTTGAGGGAGAAGAAGGGCGGGCGCGGCATTAACTGGGAAGATAGCAGAGCCGAAGCTGGTGTGGCGCAGCGTTGGCGTGAGGCGGAGCACGGACGGGCGCAGAGCGACATCGCCCAGTTTCAAAGCTGAGGTCCTCGAGCTGATCTAGGGAGGGGATAAGAACCACTCGTCGAACTTGGGTTGGACCTTGCAGTTGGTACTGAACATGCGGATGTCAAGGCGTCTGGCTGGCCCAGGGTGCGATGAAAGGATCTTGGAGACTGCGGCCATGCGTTTGCAATCCCCATCGCAGACGCAGCTGTCCACGGTGAGGTTGAGGGGGAAGCAGCACCAGAGGGGGTGCCACCGCCGGGAGAGCAGGGCGGTCCACACGGCAGATTTGGTGGGGAGGAGGCCGATGATGACAAGAAGCATGTCATCGGGGAGGCTGCTGATGAAGTCCAGGCTGGCCGGATGCGGTTTTGGCTCGAGCCGCCTCCGCTTGTTGGCTGCCTCGCCGTCCATATCAACCGGCGGCAACGCCGGTGTACACGTGTGCTGGTGTGTGTTGTGTGCTGGGTGTGCGTGAGTGCGTCCTTCTCTGCATGCCGCGCGTAGTGGTGAATTGTGCGCGAAAAGGCCCTTCGCGCGCAAGAAGTTTGTCCTCAATGCGCCCTCAATTTACTAGCGTGCGGGGTGCTACCCCGAGTGGTTTCAACTTTGTTTACTTCATCGCGTGTCAGATGGGCCTCTAGTTTACTTATTTTCACCCACTGCCACATGGGCCAGCATACGAAGATATAGAACACGAGCTGACAAGGCAGCATGTGGATTGGTTGACCGGTCAACTAAACAATATACGGAGCTATACGCTGACACAGTGAGCGTATAATCTGTCGGTATAGAGAGTACGAGTGAGAGGGGAGGCCCGTGAGAGATAGCAGTGTGAGAGAGAAAGAGCTACTCCCTCCGTTCGATAATGTAGTTCCAACATTTTTTTAAGTCAAACTTTTGAAACTTTGACCAAGTTTATAAAGAAATTACTTATATCTACAATAACAAAGATAAATGATAGTATGAAGTAATGTCACGGCCGGTTTTTCAATAAAAATATTTATTGAACGACCGACCTATGAAGTCCAATATGAGGGAAATCCTTCATACTGGTACACAAAACTTTGATACAATAAGCCAGTAGCATTACAATATTACAGCGGTCGGACTAAAGATGCCCAACCAATTATTACAAACACGCCGATAATTATACATAGTGGCGGATATGACTCAAAGGTGTGAGGTGGAAATACTACTGACTCGAGATATGAGTGGTTGGTGGAATAACACAGCGGGGTGGTTAACAAGTCTACTGCACTGGCGGCTCATCGAGCGTCGAGGTGAGGCTTGATGAATTTATTTGGGTAGCGGAAGCGGATATTTCACAATGACTAATCCAGGGGTCGCACGAGATCGACTGGGATTCCTCTAGGCGTCGGACTCGCTATCGAATTCTTCATCCATAAGATCGCTTTCACAAGATTCCGCCAAATCAACAAGCCAGGTGAGTACTTTGAAAGTACTCGCAAGACAGTTCGGACAAAAGATATAACAAATGAATGCATGAATGAGTCATGATTAATTTTAACAACGCTCAAATAAATCAGTATAGCAAAATAAAATAAGAAGGGAATCGGCGGTAGTCCGCTCGAAAACCCAAAGAAGGATAAACTCAAAACCGATCGAGTGTCTGAAGAGACGCCTCGAAGGGTGAAGATAAGTAAAAATATGCCACAGTCGGGCGTCTGGGCGACACCTCATAAAGGGCTTATATTGAAATAAAAATACATGCGTGCCGCAGTCGGACGTCGGAGCGACATCACAGAAAGGGCTTATAATAAAAGTAAATAACAACAATGCCGCAGTCGGACGTCTGAGCGACATCGCAGAAAGGGCTTATAATGAAAACAAATAACAACAATGTCAGCGATCGCACGTCTGAGCGACATCGCAAAAAGGGCTTATAATGAAAATAAATAACAACAATGCCGCAGTCGGACGTCTGAGCGACATCGCAGAAAGGGCTTATAATGAAAACAAATAACAACAATGCCGCAGTCGGACGTCTGAGCGACATCGCAGAAAGGGCTTATAATCCATTATTCATAACTGACAAAATATAGTGCTCATGGAAAATATTCATCACAAGACAATATGCGGGTTAGTCCGTTCACAGGAGAGTAAACCTTTAATACTCAAATGGTTCTCAGGAGTTTCTGTCATTGAGGCTGACACTTGGCAAGATGAGATGATCACAGTACTTGGACATGAATAAGATGAATTCAAGAATTTTGACTCCGCAGAGTTTGTACCAAAATTGTCCACAGCCAACGGATTTTCGTAGTCACGAAGGACTAGTTCCGTTTACGGTATTTCAGAGGAAACACAACTAGCTAGTACACACCCATCATACCTCACGTTGCCACGAATCACCCTAGACAGCGTTTAAGAAAAACTTTGAGATGGGGAGATCACCATCTCGAATAGCATGGGATCAAATTTATATACGTGTGCTCTAAGGGGTGCCCCCCTCTCGGTCCCAACCGGAAACACCCATGCCCCCTGACCGGATGAAAGGCTTTAATCCAGGGCCATGGAACCTTCATCCCGACCTCTCTATTTGGTGTGTACCAGGAAGTGGTTTGCAACCTACTAGGGCCGTATTCCCTTGCGGAAACAGGTGGTAGTACGGAAAGGAAGACGGACGGAATCGACCGATTTATGTTGACACTGGTCAACGATATGGCATAAGCCTGGCATGCTACAACACTGCCATCTTACCCATACTCATGCCAACTCATGGCCATGCAACAAGTTTCCAGCAACTCACGGATTTACCGAGCTCATTTGCCTCAATGCTCACGAGATAAACTATCATCGAAAATGGTCATGAACGTGTCATGATACAAAAATAATGCAAACATGCCCAGACACTCATCATATCAAAAGTTCAAACTTGCTTGCCTGGTTCGGAGTAGTTGGGGTCTAGCTCGGCGAAGTTTGCGGTTCCGTCACCTCCTTCGGTATCTACAGTAAACAAAAATACACACGCTAACGTAAATACCGTGAGGTGCACAAAAATTAAACCAAATATTTTTCAAATAAATCTGATAAAAAACTAGACAAAATTTTAAAGAGGACAGAAAAAGAATCAATCAAAAATTCCTTTCTGTTAAAAAGTTATGGGGGTTTTAGCCCAAGGACTCGTCTGTAATGAAACAGAAAACTTCCAGGGGGTTCTGCAGAAAAGTCCAGAAAACGGTTCGTTTAAAAGAAAACACTGAGAGGCTGACAAGCGGGCTCCACCTGTCAGGTTTGAAAATTTGAAAGAGGGAAACCGGGCGCGACGGCGCCCGAGAGGTGCGGTGGTCGCCGGCGGCGATCCACGACGAGGCAGAGTGACCGGACGGTACCTTCGTGATCAGCACGTCCTTCCGCGTCTGTGGAAGGTGGAAGTGGTCGCCGGCGAGTACCACGTCGACGGCGACGCTTGCTCCGGCGGACGGCGGTTCGGACGGTCGTGGATCTCGCCGGAGAGAGCTGCGGGGTCAAAATTGAGGTGGGGTTTATCCAACTAGAGGTGGTACGAGGCTATGGGCGAAAGTAGGGCGGCGGAGGTGCCCTCATCGGAGAGAACGATGCCGAAGCCCGAGGCGGACGGCGGTGGCCGGAGTCGAGGAAGAAAGGCCCCTCGAGGCCCCTCCAGTGGCTAGGCGGGGTCTGGTGAGGTGGTGGAGTCGTGCGGCGGCGAGAGCAAGCTCGGGGGGGCTATATATAGCCGGCCCGAGTCGGTTGCCGTGAATGATAAGTCCGGCGAGTTGATTACGGGCGGCGCTTGTGGCTGGACGGTCGGCTTAGGAGCTTGAGCATCGCCTAGGAGGAGTATTGGAGCCGTTCCCATGTCCAACTCAGCACGGGAGGGCTGGTTACGGTTCCGCCCTCGACGAAACGGCCGCAGACGCCCGTCCGGGCGGCAGAGCGTGCTCAGGCGTGCCAAGCCACGGCGACGGTGCCGCATGTGTAAGGCTGGCAAGGAGGTGGCCACGCTGAGCCACCAGGATGTTTGGCGGCGCTAACGGCGTTGCGCCGCATTTTTGCCTCTTGTCGCCGTTCTGATGGTCCAGCCAAGAAGCACGCCGGGCAAGCGGGCTGTGGCGCCACCGACGCTGTGAACGCGCCAAGCGCGCTGCGTGTGGAGCTTCGGACAGGCAGGCCAGGCTGCGAGCAACGTGCCAAGGGCACTTTGGACTCGTGACTGAAGTTCTCGACGGAGATCGACATCGAACTTCTGAATTTTCTGAAAGTGAACAGAACAGTGCATGCCAGGTGTTCGACAAAATGATTCTGGTATCCAGGGATTTTTCCTTGAGCTGGTTTTTGGTGGAGTGGTCTCTCATTGCAACTAGAGTTTGCCTGAATTTTGGTGGAATTTTTGGAGAAGTGTAGATATGAATTTCACCAAATTTGGCAAATCTGGTCCAAACTTGCCGTGAGTGAAATTTGAAATATTTGAAAAGAAGAAGAGTGGATCAAGATGGTTCTGGGTTGTGGATACCAAGGACTATCCAGGGGTGTGGAGTTGAGGTAAAAAATCAAAGGCATTAGGGTACTTGCTTTGCAAATCACCTAGGCTCAAAAGAAATGACAGAATTATTTTGGGAGGAGAAATAATTGGAATAAAATCCAAAAATGGATTTTATTAGTTTGGACAGAATGTTTGAGTTGTACCAAAGTGGAAGGAGAGATTTTTGGGAAGGTTTTACCATGTGGTGCATGGAAGAATCATGAATGGCTTCAAAAATGGGAGAGGATGAAAAACTCCTAGAGTTTCCTTTTGAAAGAAAAATAAACTTCAAAAATTTTTCTTGAGTCCTTGAGGAGAGAGCAATCAGAGGAAAAATTTAAAAACCAAACACCAGAGTTGAAGGAGATGCAAAAACTAAAATATTTGCCAGAGGGAAAAAGCTTTTGATAGAGATTTTTGGAAGGGTTTTGGTGACCTCCTTCAAATCCAACAAAGTTTTGAAGAAAATCAAAGGAAAATTTTTGGAGTGTCACAACACCTACCCCCTTAGGAAAAATCTCGTCCCCGAGATTCCAATTGATCCTCAAATAATTGTGGGTGCTCCGCTCGAAGGAAATGCTCTCTTTCCCAAGTGGCTTCACTCTCGGTGTGGTTGCTCCACTGAACTTTGAAGAACTTGATGGTTTTCTGTCGGGTTCTCCTTTATGACTCTTCCAAGATTTTTATCGGATGCTCCCGATATGTAAGGTCTAGTTGCACATCAATGTTTTTATGGGGTACCTGTTTCTCTGGGTTGCTTACGCACTTCCTCAATTGGGAGACATGGAATACGTCGTGGATGTCGGATAATTCTTCAGGTAAGTCTAGCTGGTAGGCCACCGTGCCTCTTCGTGCTACTATGCAGAAAGGTCCGATGAATCTTGGTGCTAGTTTCCCTTTTATCTTGAATCGGTGCAGGCCTCTCATGGGTGATACTCGTAGGTACACAAATTCACCGGGTTCAAAATGGACTCCACGATGCTTCTGATCGTAATAACTCTTTTGTCGACTTTGGGCTGTCTTGAGTCGGTCCTTAATTACCTTGACTTTATCCTCAGCCTCTTTGAGCAGGTCTGGTCCGAAGATATGACTGTCTCCGGTTTCCGACCAGTTTAGCGGGGTACGACATCTTCGTCCGTACAGAGCTTCAAATGGTGCCATTTGCAGGCTGGACTGATAGCTGTTGTTATATGCGAATTCTGCGTATGGTAAGCTCTCCTCCCAACTGGTCCCATAGGTGAGGACACATACTCTCAAAGATATCTTCTAGAATCTGGTTCACTTGCTCGGTCCGCCCATCCATGCAGGGATGGTATGCGATCTTGAATGCCACCTGAGTTCGAAGTTGCTGTAAGTGATCCCAAAACCGGGAGACGAATTGAGTGCCTCTGTCTGAGATTATTTTCTTTGGGACTCCATGTAGGCAAACGATACGGGAGAGGTAGAGCCTAGCAAGCTTCTGAGTGGTGTGTGTTGTCTTCACGGGGATGAAGTGTGCTACTTTAGTCAGTCTATCTGTGATTACCCATATGGCATCATGTCCGTGTTGCGACCGAGGTAGTCCAACAACAAAATCCATTCCAATCTCGTCCCATTTCCACTCGGGTATCTTATTTGGTTGCAACAGCCCGACCGGTTTCTGGTGCTCGGCCTTGATGCGTTGACAAGAGTCACAACATGCAATAAACGTGGCTATGTCTCTTTTTATACCATG